>JAGVSP010002701.1:0-23043 GCA_022494985.1 Micrasema minimum
TTTGGACTAGTCAGTGACCTGAGCTTTGAACAAAGCAACGTGTTTGAAAGTTTAACATAAGAAATGCTTCAATAAAAAAGACTAACTTAATAAATCAGGTTCCATGGATCCTTTGTACGAAGAGCCGTCAGATGACGAAGAAGATGAAGAAATATCTACCATTTGCAAATTGATTGAAGAGGAGTAAGTTAGAAGTTATTTAGATCTGGGTTGAGTACTTGATTGTCTTTTGCGCATAAGATATAAGAAGCTTACTCAGAGCTCGGTTTAGGGATATTTCGCGATTATAACTCCCAGCCTTCTTCACTCTTACTCTCTTCACTCTAACACAAACAAACTACAGTAATACACAACACGAACACATTATTTTGAGCTTAATAGTGATTTTATTTCTTTCTTTTCTTTTGTTTTTTCCGGTTAATTAATAAATTAATAATAAATCAATCAAAACAGAGCTTGCCTTATTCTAATAAATTATCTAAATTACGCGTACATTGCATTTTATATATGTACAAATGCAGTTTCTCTAAGGGAAGGAAGAAAGTAAAATAGAGCCTTGTTTTCTTTTTTCTATGGCCATCTATGTTCCCAGGTGAGGCATATGGAAACCAAGACGCCTTTAAAATATTTTCACGTGTTCTTCATTGGACAGTAAGATAATTACTAACTCTTTCAGCGAGGTGCATTCTTATTAATTTGCTGTTGTGTCAAGTAACATAGAAGTTAAAACATTATGAATTTAAAACATTTATCTAAAGAATCCTTGAACCTTAAAAAATATATTTAGCAAAGATTATTGCAATATTCTAACATCTTTTTGATCTGACTACTGTTTATTTAAAGTTTTAAACATGTTTATATTTTTATCATTTTAAAACTTTGTAGCACCCCTTTGTGGAAATATTTGTGCGGTAATTCAATGATAATGTGTTTTGACATCACAGAACTCTAATAAAAAATATTTTACAAACAAAATAAATCGTACGCACTTATTGACTAAAGATATGCTGCATTGAGTGTGATAGTGTGTGTGTGTGTGTACTAATGGGGAGGATGAAGAGAATGTTAAAAGGTAAAAAAAAATTGAAGATCTGTTATTGCGCTTACGATAAATACCCGCACTACGTTCTTATATTGGTTGGTTTGGAAGAAATTGCCAATTTGGGCAAATAAACCCGCCAATGTACACAACTATTTGTACAAAAAGTCAAATAAATAAATAAATAAATAAATATGCTAAAATGCATTGTGTCTATTGTTGGTTTTAAATGGAATATTTTCTAGAAATAAGTAACGCAATTCCCACGCGTTAAAATTTTTATGAAAGCAGATTTCAATTTGTTATTTTATTTAACCACCTCAACCTCAAGTGGCTGGGAGGCCCAATATCAGAAGAAAACAACGTCACAAACCCCCAAGCCTTAGAAAAATCGATTTCTGTGAACCTAGAATCGAACCCAGAACCTCCGAATCGTGAGTCCAGAGTCTTAGCCATAACGCTGTGATGTAGACCGCCTTATTTAATTATTTTGCTATTAAAAAGAATGAAATAAAAGCTTATATCTCGTCCGAGATAAGCATTGTCGACAAAATTAAGAAAGGGCTTTTACGATGGTTTGGCCATGTGAAGCGAATGGGTGATGAAAGAACGGCTAAAATAAGTTTTTAAATGCAAGTTTGCCTGGATGTAGAAGCCGAGGAAGGCCGAGAAAGACATGGCATGACCAAGTATGACAAGTACTTGAAAGTGGACATGTGAAAAGTAGGAATAAGAAGATGTATGAATGTAGAGGAAGCAAAGGAAGTATGTCAGGACAGAGTGGTATGGCGTTCTATCCTCTCTGCCTACCCCTACGGGGAAATGGCGTGATGGTTAGTTAGTTAGTTAGTTAAAAGCATTTTTACGTCTATATGGTTCAGTTTTTGAGTTTCGAGTATGAGTGTAGTTAGTAATAAAATATTGCAAATATTTCTCTATGGAAATACTAACTTGGCTAATTATTTTCACTTTACCTGATACTTCTTCTACCTCTGTTTCCATCTTCATAGAACACATAATATTATTAGTAGTACAATAGACACCTGACATTCCGGTGCATTATTGTTCGCTCACATACCATTCACAAGCTTTATCAGCATCAGTAAAGCTGATACGTTTGTGTTCCTAATACATAATATTTATGCCAGCTGGTATTCCAAATATGTGAAATCATCACAATCCAGGTAGAATGGTCATTCACAGAAAACCGAAACTGAAACACCCGCGCACTCACCCAAGTTCAGTCTAAGTTCGCAATTCATTGCTTTCTCTCACCTCTTCCCAAATAATTTTAAGTCTGGATCACCTAAAAAAAACATTTAATTTTTTAAAGAATTTTTCCCCACTTTTTTGTAACTATTTATTTATTTATTTATTTATTTATTTATTTATTTATTTATTTATTTATTTATTTATTTATTTATTTATTTATTTATTTATTTATTTATTTATTTATTTATTTATAGGAAAAACAACAGTATCGATACATGAACGTAGTATACAAAAAAAAAGCATGATTACCAATTATAGTTTTTCACATGTATACAATTCAAAGTAGATAGAAAAAATAAATATAAGAAATTAAAATAAAGAGTTATGAGGGAAGGATAGGATGATAGGGATAGGTAAAAGGAAAAGGAGATGACTGGGAATAGGAATAGGATTACCTTTTACAGTCTATAAGATTTCAAATAATTTTAATTTGAAATTGGGTAGTCTGATGTTAAAAATGTCAAGACATCTACAGTATTCATTGAATTTCGCACAACTACGATTTATAAAAGAATTTTTTAAATAATTATTTGATGGTGCTAAATTATAAAAAAGATGACATTGTCTAGTGAGTCTAATTGGACAATGAAGAGGAATGCTCTCTAGAACTATAATATTTATACATTTACTTCGTAATCATTGAAAACCCTTAATTTTACTTTTTAAACCACCGAAATAGGCCGGAAGACCTTATTATAAATTAACTGCCAGATTATTTTTTTATTTTTAATTTTTTTATTATTATAATTATTTGGTTCTTTATAAATTTACATACACGAATTATAAACATTACACTTTATCATTACCTAACTATTCTTATCCTAACATTATACATTTTTCAACGTAGCTATATTATACACTAGCTACATATAGCCATTATGTTCATTGTGATTTCAATGGGAATCACACCCGAAACCTTTGGCTTGAGAATTATAGCCATTTCATCTCAGATTCCGTCATTTTATTCGTTATTATTAAAAAATTAAATCGGGCTGTATATTATTAGACAGGAATGTGAAATTGAACAAATATTTTTAAATTCTGTACTAGGACAAATTGGAGTTTATGCATGGTGGATGTGTGGCAAAATTCAAAGAAAGGATGTCCAGTTTAAAAAATGTGTCGTTACTACTTCGGAGAATAGAAAAAAGTTGAGGTGAAATCATCATTTTTTTAAGCAAAGTAATGGGTGACTGGTTTTATTTAAATTTAAATTAGATACCCACTGGAAGAACATTCTTGGTCCAAGGAAAGAATTATATAATATTATATAAAGGACTAAAGCTCGATCTGATTTTGTAGGTAAACAAAAGCGTTCTAGTCTGGTTATTTGGATTAAATAATGTTTGTAATAAACCTTGAAGAATATAGAGCTAAAGAAACCGAGAAAAAGATAAATAAGTGAAATAGAAGCGAAATATCTACCGATTTCCTACGTGTTCAGTGTTCAGCTTTAAATAAATTTACCACATAAATATTTGTGTTTGGGAGACAATGATTTATCTTTCAGCTGTTTGGGTATCCATGTATCTATATGTATAGTTTATGGGAAGTACCTACTTACAGTAACCTATAGGTAGGATGCAGGTAGAAATATTTTATTTAATTGCCGATTGCTTACCTTGAAAGCGGTTATATGGTGTCCATATGCTCCACACGGGGAGCAGATATGGTATTGAGGAATACATATTGAAAATTCCGTTTTAATACACTGTAAGATAAATTATACCGCTTTTGGATAAACATCTTTTAGTGATTGTTTTGGATGTTAGTTCGTAGAACTCCATTTTATAAGTAAATACTTGTATTTAATTAAAACACAAAGAGTTCTACACAGGTTTTTTTTATTATTAAAAACAAGGTGACGCGTTTCGTCTTACAAGGACATTATCAAAACACTTCAAGTGTTGTAGACGAAACGCGTCACCTTGTTTTTAATAATAAAGAAACCTGTGTAGAACTCTTTGTGTTTTAATTAAATACAAGTATTTACCTACATCTTTTGGTATTAAAAAAAAATGCAAATATCACAAAATAGTTCAATAATTCAATTTGCAAATCCTAGAATTAATTTTTTTCAATGGTGTAACTGACATTTATTTGTATAGTGTAAAATGTGTAAGATGACAAAACTTTTTCTTTATAACAAAAACTATTACAGTAAATACTTACTTCTTTCAAAATTAAGAAAGAATAGCCAGAGCATTGACTGAGATATGGAATGATGAAAAAATATTTAAACATTGATTTGCAAAGTCTATGAGCAATACAAAACGAGGGAAAGAAAGATTAAAGTGCTGATAACCGTGAAATAGTATGCTGTTACACTCTTGCAAATTGCTTTTAGCTCTGATAATATCTGCAGCATACCAGCCTATCTTTGTTGATATTCACCAACTATTTTGGTATAGAACTGTGTTTTTTTCTCTTGATATTTATTCTAAGGCCCAAACAATAAATTACGAAGCAGTAAATTTGTCTTTTTTTAATTCACAAAATCAAGGTGTAGGTCAAAATCACTTTTATTTATTTTTTTTATATTTTATATTGAACAATGTCTCCTTTAACCTTCGATTTCTTGTTATTTTACGTCTGCGTTATTGTTGACAAAAAGTCATTAAACTGACCAGCGCTATTTATATATTTTATGTAATAAGGTATACAAAAGCATCAAAATATCGAATGTAAAGTTGCGTGAGCATGAGAAATGTGTAGTTATTTAGGAGTAATTTTTTATTGTAAATTTGTAGTTTTCCTTACGTGAAGTAAATAATACGGATTGAATCATTATTGCGGATCTTACTGGACTATGAGAAATATTTAAAAATAGAAATATTCAATTTGAAAAATTGCCGATCGCACACATTGAAGGCGGTTTGTGGAATCCATATGCTCCACATTGGGAGCGGAAATTAAATTTATGTCCCTGTGTAATTAATCATTATAATTATTAATAATTATCGCGACCTTGGATAAGACGATAAGAGGTATTCAATTAGGTTTGTGGTTGGTTTCTAAATACATAAATATTGTGGTATTAAATAAATATTTTCGAAAAATATGAAAGTAGTCGTTTCGGTTTTTAGATTGGTAATATTTATGTATCTTTTTTATTCGATATAGAAAATGTTGAGTGATAATATTTTCCCCGGTTCAAGTAAAGTGGCATTAAATTGCAAGGAGTTCACGATTCCAAACACACAATTTATCTAGACGTGTTTATGTAATCGACAGAACATAATATAAAAACGAAATGTACAGTATACATACGTATATATTATCAAACTATGTTCAGAATGTAACTAAATAATGTAAAAGAGAAAATATGGAAAGTTCGTAGATTTTCAAAATCTTTGGGATATGGATAAGATTTTTCTGGGTTTCTGGATTATGCTGTGGTTTTGGGCTTTGGGTTACTGATGTTTCGGAGAACATTGCAGTGTCAATAGGCATTAATTTCGTATTGCGAACACGTGGTCACCCTGTTCCGCCAGCGACTGACCTGATTATTTTTTCATCGCAGCCTTCCTTAATATTCTAGATATCCTCGCAAATTCTTCAAGGACGCCCATTAAGACTAATGTTCTATTCAGTACAGGTAAAATTGGAGCACTCGGTAAAAACATCCAGCGGAGTTGCGAGTCACTGTGAACATGGCCTTGTTTTAGTTCGTCTCTTTTTCAGACTGGTGGTGGTACAAAAAGTTCCCA
Organism: Micrasema minimum; assembly: GCA_022494985.1. Taxonomy (NCBI): domain Eukaryota; kingdom Metazoa; phylum Arthropoda; class Insecta; order Trichoptera; family Brachycentridae; genus Micrasema; species Micrasema minimum. The sequence goes on from JAGVSP010002701.1 coordinate 6,022, forward strand.
CGAATTACATTGTCGCGAAGTGATGACAGGTTGCATAATGCATAATATTATAATTATTGTTTATTATTATGGTACCTACTTGTAGTAAGAAAGAATGAGAGAATGAAAGAGGAAATGCATGTAATGGAATGGACCGCGCGGCGTCTACTAACATCGTTTTTCATTGATTTTAATAACTTATTTTTATTTTGCATATTATGCATATTTTTGTTGACATATGGATAATACACAGGAACAACTTATTGAGTAATGTTTGGTGGTTGTGTCATGTACTTTTACATCTCGTATTTTTAATATATGGACAAGGACATTGAAAGGAGGGTTAGTGCCGGTAACAGAATTAATGGTGCCTTAAAGTCGGTAGTATCTAATAAGTGCTTATCAAAAGAGGCTAAATTGGCAGCAGTGCACAATGGAGTTCTGGTACCAACCCTTATGTATGGAAGCGATGCATGGAGTTGGAAAAATAAGGATGAAAGTAAATTGAATGCAGTTGAAATGCGATCTCTCAGGCGAATGTGTGGTAAAACTATGTATGATAGGTGCACTAATGTTGAAATTAGAGCAGAATGCAAGGCTGAGATAAGCATTATCGACAAAATTAAGAAAGGTCTTTTACGTTGGTTCGGTCATGTAGAGCGAATGGACGATGAAAGAACGGCTAAAAAAATATATGATGCGACTGTGCCTGGATGTAGAAGTCGAGGAAGGCCGAGAAAGACATGGCGTGATCAAGTAAAACAAGTGCTTGAAAGTGGGCATGTAAGAAGTCGGAATAATCGACGTGCGTGCATGAGAAGATGTATGAATGTGGAGGAAGCAAGAGAAGTGTGCCAGGACAGAGTGGTGTGGCGTTCTATCCTCTCTGCCTACCCCTTCGGGGAAATGGCGTGATGATTAGTTAGTTAGTTAGTTTTAACAAAGCAAGAGATAAATGTATGGATTCTTTTGTTTATTTTCCTTGAGATTTAATCTTAACATAGCGAAATAGCTGTTATATACATAATATAATTTAAGCAATTCAACATAAATCTTACTATCTCCGAATCAAAATTTACAAAAAAACGATTTGCTGTTCAAATTTTCGGAAATGTTTTAGTTAGAAGTGATGAGAGATTATGGATTCTACATGGAACAGGAAATATAATATTTAAGGATAATTTCTGAGTTTAGTGCATAAACACGACTGAATATTGCAAAATAATAAAGAAAATCAGTTCTAAGAACAAATTATAGTAATGAATAATGAAATTGCATATTATAATGATGACTTGTACAACAATGCCTGTTTTAATGACTTTATTAATTGTCAGTTGCGTCGCACTTATTAAATAAAGGTATCAAATCCAATTATTATCCAGGAATTGTAGATCAAAGTTGTTAACTGGATTCTATACATGTTCAGTTATGCCTGATACCTGATATATCTAATAATAAAATATTTATAACGTTTCTTAGATCGATAATAATTGATCATGTTTATTCACGGTGGGTTATTAAATAATAAATGTATTTACCATTCGCACCGGCTACTTCTAATCTTTAAATACCAATTTACTATATAAATTAATATTAATTACTAAATCGTAGATGCACATTATTTTATTGACTTAAATTTTTAAAAATATGCATGATTTCAATATAATGTTATGAAATACGAAACAAATCTCTCTGCTTCAATAAAACAGAACATGAATAATACACATAAAACTTTCCCATGTTTTCAAAACAAAAATGGTTTTTCAGTCATCCGTAAAATTATTATAAGCCTTGGAGGAATCACTATAATAATATTTTAAGCAGTATCTACCTACACTGACTATCTCAAAACCAGTCAACCTAATACCTACCTATTACCTACCTAATACCTACCTAATACCTACCTAATACCTACCTATTACCTACCTAATACCTACCTAATACCTACCTATTACCTACCTAATACCTACCTAATACCTACCTAATACCTACCTATTACCTATTACCTATTACCAATCATTTTCCGATTTTCAATTTACGAATAACTAAGTAAGTATGTAATGTAAGTAGATTAAATTAAATCATTAACATGGAGACTAAAAAAATGCTAAATAAGCGAAGGTTTTCGGAAAATTAACCGTGAGTTATAATACTTTTTTAAAAATACGTCAAAGTATTTTTTTTCTTTTTAATGTAAAGAAACATTTGAGTTCTTATGATATACTCAAATATTTCCTTTTCGGGCTGCTTTCAAATAGTCGGAAATAACTGTGTCAGAAAGCAGGAAACAAGTTGTGTTGTAGTGGGATTCGAACCTAGAGATTCTAATCCGGAATCCCCGAATCTACCACTAGACCACAACCCGGTTCGATTTGTTACATTTACTGATAAAATGAAACAAAATAAATTGAACACAAAAAATAATACTTTTGTTGTTTTCCTTATGGTATATAAGTTTGATGAAGTCATGTTATTTAAAAAAATCTCTTGTGTGGTAAAAATTTACAAAGTGATTTATTTAAAAAAAAAATCATACAAAATATATTTTACCAATAATATTTGTCGAAACTTACTCTAAAATTAAGTAAAATAATCAGAAGGTAAAAAAGGTTTAATGGGTTTAAAAGCAAAATTAGTGTATGTTACTCATCGTTTATATTATTATGTATTCCACTACCATTTTCTATATTAATTTGTATTACTAATAAACTTCGGTAGCAAAAATGTTGCATTTTTTTCGAAGGCTATCCAAATTTGAACTAAAAAAAATACAAGAGTTTTTTGTACCGAAGATTATGAATGCACTGCCTTGTAATAATGATTGTTGTATTGATATACGTAATGCAGTTGCAACCCCAAAGTAAAAGTGAGTTTGGTGTTTGTGTCTGTGCAGGGGGGCGGGGGGGCGGCGGGGCGGCGCGGCGCGCGGGCGGGCGCGCGGGGGCGGCGCACTCGGACGAGCAGCTCGCGTCCGCCTCCGCCTCCGCCCAGTCGGCGGCCGGCTGCGCCAGCGTACGCGTCTCGCTCGACAACACCAACACCTGCTGCACCGACAGCCTGGTCACCGCGCTAGATGACGAGACCCTGTTGCTAGGCGACGCCGACATGGCGGCCAAGAACAGCTCCGGCAAGGTGCACTTCGACGAGGTCTCGCTCTACGGGACCCCCGTCGAGGCTGCGCCGCCGGGGCCCCCCGACCCCAAGACGGGCTTCCTCAAGAACCACCTGCAGGCGCTGTTCCAGCCCACGGACAACAAGCTGGCTATGAAGCTCTTCGGCTCCAAGAAGGCGCTCATGAAGGAGCGGATCCGCCAGAAGGCGGCAGGCCACTGGGTCATACACCCCTGCAGCAGCTTCAGGTAGGCCCACTACTTATATATTGATACTCCCCCGTGATTCCAGCTTATTACAATCATCCCACTAATTACTAGGAATGTACAGAAAACGCAGGAAAAATTACGTTATATTTTATATTTTCTTTAACATGCACCCTGTTATTGTCAGTCTCTCATACCTAAAAGTTAAAATATTCTCACTAAAATAGTTGGTTTATGTTACAACGGAAACGCAATGAGCTTTTCAAGTAAATAAAAACGTCCAGATAAGATTGGAAATTCGTGAACGTGTTACAAAGTGAATTTAAATTTAATTGTTCTGTTTTTGGAATCCTTTTTTTTTTCTAGCAGTTTTTTTTTAAAGCAACTTTGGGAGCTTTGTGTAAAATTTATGTTTGGCAAAAAAAGCTTCACTAAGCAACAGCGTTCGCTGAATAAGAAAACGGATTTTCCCGGCGAATTTACTTATGAATTATTTACATGTAGAGTAATCATAAATTACTTTTTGTTTAATTCCTGTATGCAAATCTTAATTACAGAGTGACGCCGAAATGAAGCGGTACAACTATAGTATCGTACTACCGCAACTAATCGTAACCTCTAAAATTATTTTATTAATATCTAATGATTGGCCGAAAAATTTTTTTTTTTTTTTTTTTTCCAAAAATTTTTTAAAAAAAAGGGGGTTTTTCCCTTTTTTAAAAAAAAAAAGAAAAAAAAAAAATTTTTCCCCTTTTAAAAAAATTTTTAAAAAAAAATTAAAAAATTTTTTTTTTGGTTCAAAGTTTTTAAAAAAAAAAGGGGGGGGGGAAAAAAAAAAAATAAAAAAAAAAAAAAAAATTTAAATTTTTAAAAAATTTTTTTTCCCCAAAAAATTTTTTTTAAAAATTTTTTTTTTTTTTAAAAAAAAATTTTTTTTTAAAAAAAAAATAAAATTTTTAAAAAAAAAAAAAAAAAAAAATAATTTTTATTTAAAAAAAAAAACTTTTTTTTTAAAAAATTTTTTAAAATTTTTTTTAAAAAAAAATTAAAAATTAAAATTTTTTAAAAAAAAAAATTTTTAAAAAAAAAAGGGTTTCCCAAATTTTTTAAAAAGGAATTAAAAAAAAAAAATTTTAAAAAAATTTTTTTTTTTTTTTAAATTATTTTTAAATTTTTTTTTTTTTTAAAAAAAAATTTTAAAAAAAAAATTTTTTTTAAAATTTTTTTTTTTAAAAATTTTTAATTTCCTTTTTTTTTTAAAAAAAAAAAAAAAAAAAAAAATTTTTAATTTTTTTAACCCCCCCAAAAAAAACTTTTTTTTAAAAAAAAAAGAAAAAAAAAAACGGTTTTTTTTTGGGGGCCCCTTTAAAAATTTTCCAAAAAAAAGGGGGGCAAAACCCCCCCTTTTGGGGGGGGGAAAAAAAAAAAGGGAAAAAAATTTTTTTTTAATTTTTGGGGGGAAAAAAAAATTTGGGAAACCCCAGTTTAAACCCCAAAGGGGGGTTTTTTTAAATTTTTTTTTTTAAAAAAAGGGTTTTTTGGAAAAGGGAAAAAACAAAATTTTTTAAAAAAAAAATTTTTTTTTTTTCAATTTTTAAAGGGGTTTTTTTTTTTTTTTTAAAAAAAAAAAAAAAATTTTTTATTTTTAAAATTTTTTTAAAAACCCAAAAATTTTTTTTTTTTTTAAAATTTTTTTTTATTTTTGAAAAATTTTTTAATTTTTAAAAAAAAAAAAATTTTTTTTAAAAAAAAATTTTTTGGAATTTTTTAAAACCTTTTCCCCCCCCCCTTTGAAAGGGGGGGTTTTTTTTTTTTGGGGGGAAAGGGGGAAAAAAGGGGGCGGCCAAAAATTTTTTTTTTTTAAAAAAATTTTTTTCCCCGGAAATTTTTTGGGAAAATTAAAACTTTTTTTTTTTTTTTAAAAAAAAATTTCATTTTTTAAAAAAACAAAAAAAAAAATTTTTAAAAAAAAAAAATTTTTTTAAACCAAAAATTTTTTAAAAAAAAAAATTTAAAAAAAATTTTTTTTTTTTTTTAAAAAAAAATAAAAATTTTTTTAAAAGGGTTTTTTTAAAAAAATTTTTTTTTTTAAAAAAAAAATTTTTTTTAAATTTTCCGTTCAAAACAAAAAATATTTTAAAAAAATTTAAAAAATTTTAAAAAAAATTTCCCCAAAAAAATTTTTTAAAGGGGGCCCCAGGGCTTTTTTAAAAAACCCCCGGGGAAAAAGGGGGTTTAAAAAAAAAGGGTTTTTTAATTTTTTTTTTACAAAATTTTTTTTAAAAATTAAAAAAAATTTTTTTTTAAAAAAAAAAATTTTTTTTTTAAAAATTTTTAAAAAAATTTTTGGGGGAAAAAAAAAAAAAAAAAAAAATAAATTTTTAAAAAAAAAAATTTTTTTTTAAAAAAATTTTTTTTTTTAAAAATTTTTAAAAAAAAATTTTTTTTAAATTTTTTAATTACATTTAAAAATTTCCATTTAAAAAAATTTTTTTTAAAAAATTTTTTTTAAAAAAATTTTTTTTCTTTTAAAAAAAAAAACCCAAAAAAAACCCCCCCCAAAAAATTTGGGGGTTTTTTTTCCCAAAAAAAAAATTTTTTTTTTTTTTTTAAAAAAACCCCCTTTTAAAAAGGGGCCCGGGGGTTTTTTTTTTAAAATAAAAAAAAGGAAATTTTTCAAAGGTTTTTTTGGGGAAAATTTTTTCTTTTTTTGGGGGGGGCCCCCTTTTTTTTAAAAAAAAAAAATTTTTTTTTTTTTTAAAAATTTTAAAATTTTTTAAAAAAAGGTAAAAAACCCTTTTTTTAAAAAAAAAATTTAAAAAAACCTTTTAAAGTTTAAAAATTTAAAAAAAATTTCCCCCTTTTTTTTAAAAAAAAAAAGGGAAAACCCAAAAAACCCCTTTTTTTTTTCCCGGGGTTTTTAAAAAAGGGGGTCCCCAAAAAAACCAAAGGACCCCGGGGGGAAATTTGGGGGAAAAAACCGGGGAAAACGGTTTGGGGAAAACCAAAATTAAAATTTAATTTTAAAATTTTTTTTTTCCCCCTTTTTTTTTTTTTGGGTTCCCCCCCCTTTTTGGTTTTTGGGAAAAATTGGAAAGGGAAAAGGGGAAGGGGGGTTTTTTTTTTTTTCCCAAAAAAAATTTCCCCTTTTTTAAAAAACGGAAAAACCCTTTTTTAAAAAATTAAATTTTTTGGGGGGAAAAAAGGGGGAAAATTTGGTTTTTTTAAAAAAAAAAAATTTTTTTGGGGGTTTTAAAAAAATGTTTTTTTTAAATTAAAAAATTTCCCTTTTTTTTTTTAAAAAAAAAAGGGAAAAAAATTTTTTTTTTTTAAAAATTTTTAAAATGGTTTTTTAAAAAAAAACCCCAAAAAAAAATTTTTTTTTAAAAAAAACCCCAAAAAAAAATTTGGGGGAAAAGGGAAACAAAAAAAAAAAATTTTTTTTTAAAAAAAATTTTTTTCCCAAAATTTTTTTTAAAAAAAATTTTTTTAAAAAAAATTTTTTTAAAAAAATTTTTTAAAAAAAAAAAAAATTTTAAAAAAAAATTTTTTTTTTAAAAAAAATTTTTTTTGGAAAATTTTTTAAAAAAAATTTTCCCCCCCCAAAAAAAAATTTTTTTTATTTTTGGGGAAAGGGCCCCTTTTTAAAAAAAATTTTTTAAAAAATTTTTTAAAAAAAAAAAATTTTTTGGAAAAAAAAAAAATTTTTTTTTTTTTCCCTTTTAAAAAAAGGGGGGGTTTTAAAAAAAATTTTTTTTTAAAAAAAAAAAACCCCCCTTTTTTTTGTTAAAAAAAAAAATTTTTTTAAAATTTTTTGGAAAAAAAAAATTTTTTTTTTTTTTTAAAACCCTGGTTAAAAATTTTTTTTTTGGAAAAGTAAAAATTTTTAAAAAAACCCTTTTAAAAAAAACTGGGTTTTCCAAAAAATCCCCAAAGGAAAAATTTTAAAAAAAATTTTTTTGTTTAAAAAAAAAAGGGAAAAAAAAAAAAGGGGGAAAAAAAAAAAAGGGGAAAAAAAAAAAAAAAAAATTTTTTTTAAAAAAAAAAATTTGGTTTTTTCCCCCAAAACCCCCCAAAAAATTTAAAAAAACCCTTTTTTAAAATTTTTAAAAAAAAAAATTTTTTAAAAAACCTTTTTTTTCCCAACCCCCTTTTCCCCCCCTTTTTTTTTTTTTTTTTTTAAAACCCCCCGGGGCCCCCCCCCCGGGGGGGCCCCTTTTTTTTATTTTAAATTTTTCCCCCCAAATTTTAAAAAAATTTCCCCCCCGGGGCCCCCCCCCAAAAAAACCCCCCCCCCCCCCTTTTTTTTTCCCCTTTTTAAAAAAAAATTTTTTTTTTTTGGAAAAAAAATTTAAAAAACCTTTTTTAAAAAAAGGGGAAAAAAAAATTTTTTTTTTTAAAAATTTTTTTTAAAAAGGAAAAAAATTTTTTTTTTTTTTTTTTAAAATTTTTAAAAACCCCCCAAAAACCGGGCCCTTTTTTTTTTTAAAAAATTTTTTTCCCCCCCCAAAAAATTTTTTTTGTTTAAAAATTTAAAAACCCCTTTTTCCCCCCCCCCTTTTTTTCCCCCCCCCAAATTTGGGGAAACCCAAAAAAGGGGGTTTTTTTAAAAAAAAAAGGGGGGGTTTTTTTTTTTTTCCCTTCTTTTTAACCCCCCCCCCTTTTCCCCCCCTAAAAACCCCCCAAAAAAAAAAAACCAAACAAAAAACCATTAAAAATTAAAAACCTTTAAAAACCAAAAAAAGGGGCCCCCCGCCCCCCCTTTTTCCCCCCCCCAAAAAAAAAGGGTTTTTTTTTTACCCAAAAAAAAATTTAAAAAAATTTTAAAATTTTAAAAAAAAAATTTTTTTTCCCCCCAAAAAAACCGGAAAAATTAAACCCAAAAACCCCCTTTCCCCCCAAAAAAAAAAAAAAATTTTTTTTTTTTTTGGGGTTTTTTTTTTTTAAAAGAAAAAAAAAGAAATTGGGAAAAATTTTTTTTTAAAAAAATTTTTTAAAAACCCCCCCCCCCTTTTTTTTTGGGGTTTTTTTTAAAAAAAAAAAAATTTTTTTGGGTTCCCAAAAAAAAAAAACCCTTAAAAAAATTTTTTTTGGGTTTTAAAACCCCTTTTTGGGAAAAAAAAGGGGTTTAAATTCCCCCTTTTTTTTTAAAAAAATTTTTTTTTTTAAAAATTTTTTTTGGGGGAAAAATTTTTTTTTAATTTAAAAAAAATTTTTTTTTTTTTTTTTTTTAAAAAAAGGGGTTTTAACCGGGGGAAAAAGGGAAAAAAAAAGGGAAAAAATTTAAAAATTTAAAAAAATTTTTTTTTTAAAAAAAAACCAAATTTTTTAAAAAAAATTTTTTTTTTATTAAAAAAAAAAAATTTTAAAAAAAATTTTTTTTTAAAAAAAATTTTTTAAAAGGTTTTCCCAAAAAATTTTTTTTTTTTTAAATTTTTTTTAAACCAAAAAAATTTTTTTTTTTTTTTTGGGGGAAAAAGTTTTAAAATTTTAAAATTTTTGGTTAAATTTTTTTTTGGAAAATTTTTTTTTTAAAAAAAAAAAAAAAAAAAAAAAATTTAAAGGTTTTTAAAAGGGTTTTTTTTTTTTTTTTTTGGGAAAATTAAAAAAAAATTTTTTTTTCCCCCCAAAAAACCCCCCTTTTTAAAAAAAATTTAATTCGAGTCGCCGCGCCGGGTTATGATCTTGCTGCATTTTTGTACATGAAGTCATCTTGATTGATAATGAGTTATCATGATTTGACCCTTGTTTAAAACTCGAGATGCTCATTATTTTACATGACAATACCTATCAAATATTCCACTCAGTTCAAAATTCCTACAACTCTCTCCTGCAGATAGAATTAGTTTTTTCATTCATTCTTGCTTTATCTGTAGTAATAAATTACACCAGTGCTGTGTATTTCGATCGTTTTATAACATTAGTCTTTCTGACAAGTAAAATCTTCTGTGAGCTATAATAACCGAAATAATATTCAATATTCATCACGAAAATATAAATAATCCAATATATTATTTTTGACATCAATAAAGTCAAATAAATTAAACCTTACCGCTTGAAAATCAAAGCTCAATAGTTTCAGTGACCTAGCATAGCAGATTACAGTAGGTCAGAAACTTACAAATTCTTCTTAACACTACCAACGCTTAATAAGATCATAACATTTCCTTGTAATATCACAGTGCCTGCAGTAATCCTTATCACGGCTGTTAAAACGTTTCTGATTACAAAGAAAGAATAATAATGGAATCAGCCGTTAATGAAATACTTCTCAATCACTTTTATGACCAATAATTCAAAGTAAGTAGCGAGTGCGCGACTTAAATTATGATTATTGAAGCTTAAATTTACCCGAATCGGTGAAAACGGACCAAACGCATTCAATCAAAAATAAATACCTGTAAATAAAATTCCATTTCTTTGTCGAACACTGTTTATTAGATTTGAGGTTTAGCAAATGTGCATATTTTTAAATCACGTGAATAGTTTTGTTCAAATTATTCTTTCCGTTATAATTTTTCATTTAATTTTTCACCTTAACTAACTAACTGACCATCACGCCATTTCCCCGAAGTGGTAGGCAGAGAGGATAGAACGCCACACCACTCTGTCCTGGCATACTTCTCTTGGTAAGACATACTGTTAAGACGGACCATAAGGCCCAACTTCTGTAGTTGTCAAAAAAAATAATTGTAGTACTAAAACCAGAAACTTTATCCAAAACCAAGCGTACTAATCTGAATTTTCATTGCATGAATCAACTTAGTTTGAGGGAAATGAAAATTTTAGCATTACAATTATTAGAATTTTGCGTAAAACCATTAATTCATTGAAGTATTATATTTCAAAATGTGCTAAAAAACCTACTCAAAACAGAATAATAAATAAAAACGCTCACTACTTCTGTCCCTTATCCGCACCCAATGGTGAATAAGGCATGGCATTGGTGCCTACACCCAATTCTGTGAATCTTGATGAAGGCAAGATGATCAGTCTTATGCTTCAGCGCCAGAATGCATAATTTATTTACCCACCTGCCTAGAATGACACATTACTAAGAATATTTTAGTATATTTTGAAATACTCACTTTTATTAAACATTTATATCAAATACATTGTATACCCCAGGAGTTACATATAACTCATTTTGGGCCTTACAATAATTACATTATTATAATATTTATTCACAACAGAACACAATTATTATAAAAAAAAAAATAATATAACAAGCAAAATACAAATACACTTATATGTTTTTTCATATACCAAATGATAATTATGTATTATTGTGGGTTAAAAAAACACTCATTACTGATAATTTCGCTAATTTAATGTTTAAATTGTCTCAATTACTTTTAAATTTGAAATTTAATAATCGCAATGGATTCGCTATCGTGAAATTATGTTATTAAAAGTGTACGTTGTTTGTAAACAAACAATAAAATTATAAGTGAAGCAAAAATAAATTTGTATAAAAAAAAATCATAACTAGGAAATGGTAATGATTTAAATAAAATAAATTGTATAGTCTCTTATCTGTATATAATTAAAACTTACTACACAACAATAAAGTTTATAATCTGAATTGAAATAGTATGAAGCTAACTAACCTACTAACCATGAAGCCGTTTCTCCGAAAGGGTAGGATATAGCGCCACACCACTCTTTCCTGGCATATTTCCCTCGCTTCCTCCGTATTCATACATCTTCTCATGCACGCACGTCGATTATTCCGACTTTTCACGTAAAAAAATGCATCTACTACTGCAACTATTAGGTACTACTAATCTCAAACTTAAAGATTCTAATCCGAAGTCTCCGAATCTGCTACAAGACCGCAACCTCTTATTGAAATTAATAAATTACAAATTTTGAAAAAAAATTACGAAAATGGTTCTTCTCTATAAAAGTTAATAGTAGTTTTACCATAGTGCGTCATTCTGAATATGGTAATACTTTCACTAGAACAGTACATTATGCAGTTAGTGTAGTGGGTTATATGACTGACTGACTTGTATGTGAGTGAACACTTTATTGGGTTCATTTACCAATAATAATAAATAATATATTGTATTTACAAGACTCCAGCTACCCTAAAAATGCAAGGTTAATTTAAAATATTTGTTTTTAAATGTGTTTTCACGTATAAATTTCATGATACCTTGGACTGGCTCTGAAGCGTATGAGACACATCATCTTACCTTCATGTAATAAAATTATCCACTAATGTGGGTTAGGAAAAGTATCAGTAGTTGTTTAGATACCTAATTACCTACCTAGATCTGTATCCGCTGCATTGTGTTTACCTGGTACCAGCGTTAATTACCTTCCCATACAGTCCATACACTATACTTCCTATACACTATACACACATTCCTAATTTCATATCCTAGTGACATTATTTCTTATCAACAAACGTTTTTGCAGAACACTCATGGCTTATGGTACATCAATCAACGCAATTCACTCAATTGTTTTTGCAGTATGAACGTTAAGGCTCTATCAGACCCGAGGCCAGCGCTAGAATTATTTTTTAAATGACATTGTCTGCTACAAGGCTTCAAAAAAATTATCATATATACTTAAAACTATTTTCTAGGGGAATGCGGAGATCATTATTTAAAAAAAAAATGGATAAGTTCTGTGGTAAAAAAATAACGGAAAGCCGTCATTTTTGTCATCTTTCCTATTTTTCAGCATAACCAAAGGTGACAAATAAATAAAAAAATTAAGTAATTAAAGAACACTTAAAATTTTAGGGAATAAGGGTGAAATTTTTGTAGCCTATTTTAAAATATAAAGTCCCAATTTTGCTTCCACATTTAGTGAATGTCGATAACTTCCCCTGTCATAAATATAGGCAATATAATATCATGTGATACATTATAATGTTCATATTATGAACGTAGAATAATATATAGTAAGTTTCTTAAGAGTATTTATGGCTGTAACATGCTTTCAAAAAAACATCGCAAACGTAGTGAATTTAATCGTTTTAATATTATTGCTGTTTGAAAACCATTTTTCCTTTGAATTCACTAAATTTATGACAAAATCATGATATTTTTCAATCATGTTGAGTCACGTTCTTACTATTGAATATAATATGAAATCTGTTTCAAGTTCTAGTTACTAGTAGATACGTGAAATAATCTACATAATATATTGAGAGATTTTATTTCTCACAGAATGTAGCACTAGGCCTAGTTTAGATAGGTTATAAAGTTGCCTATCTTCATAACGCAGGTGTATGTATTGACAAATTTTCGGTCTTTTTCACATGTAAATGAAAGAAAATTAAACCACACGTACATTTTCTTTTTGATCAATTTTTTTTTTAATTAGGGGTGTATTGAGATTAGAAAAAAACATGGGACACTTGTCTCTTGTCTCATATATCGGCGTGCATAAATTTATTGTTACTGCAATTTATCTTACGGAAAAATAAAGAATGGCAACTAATTTATTAAAATTTTACGTGATTTTTAATTACTAACTGTTTAATTTTGCAGCCACCTTTTAGTAATCTTAAAAAGTGAACCAAATTATGAAAAATTGAGGATATACCGGTATTATCTTTCCATGCAATTCTTTTATTTTTCAAAAAGTGTATCTACAAAAATATTTCCCTAGAAAATCGAAATAGGCGTATGTGATAATCTTTAAATTAATTTTAAAATACTTGTGGCTGTCAATAAATCCGAAATGTCGTTCAGTTGCTCGATCACAGATCACTACCGACTCGGTAATAAGCGACGTGATAACGATTTCTTACCCATGGATGTTTAACGTTTTCGCGATCACAATGGAACACGCGTTAAAAGTTATCGATCGGGATTATTAACCGAGCACTTCTAGTCGCGAGCCATTTCCCGAGATATATCTTATTCGCACATATATCTTCATTCAATCTTTCTCGAGTGCCGTATTGCGTTTAGCCGGTTTTCGGCAAGCCAAATATTGAGAAAAGCAGTCGACATAATAAAAAAATCCGACAAGCGCGATGATTTGACGTTTGACGTATGGCCGCGATATCGCGTGCATCGGCTCCGCTCGGCTCAGATCGGCAATGCTCGGCTCGGCGATCGCGGTATTGAACGAATGTCGTTGTGATCGGTCAAATCGTTAGCGTTAGCACGTGGTTAGCACGTTTTTAACTACGTCGATAGTTATCTGTGATTGAGCTACTGGAAACGCCAAAATTTCGGGAGGCACCTTAGCAAAAAAAATAGGTAAAGTCAGAGGAAAATACATCGCTTCGTGTTTTTCCAATATATGAATTGTCGCCAGAAGATTGGTCAATGCGCCAACATAATATTACGATTGTAAACGAGGGCGAGGGTGTATAGTACTAGTACTCGTTCTAGTACATTAATGTTCGGTTTGTTGCGATGATAAGTCAATAGGAAGTTAGAACTCCGAAATTTGAACAGCTGTACCGAGTGTACGTATTAATGCTGTCATCTCGTCGTCGCTCTGACGCCTAATTGGTTGCCTTATTCACCACGGATTTACATAACATGGCGCAGGTACTCAGCAAACGCCACGGGAATCTGATCTGGTATCACAACAACACACTACTGTTGTTCAAGTACTGAGATTTAATGCATTTTATCTCAATACCTCCAAAACGAACTGTTTTCTGACATAACTATATCCTACAGTTTCAAAGTAACTCCAAAATAAAATATTAAAGTATACACGTAAAAACGCACACGTACTAATGTGTGTACTAACTTTGTTACAACTGCTATTCCATTTTTTCCTGTTTTGTTTAATGGACATAACTCGATGTACAAGCGGGAAACCAGTGAATCTACGTCATATTTTGAGTCAATTCTGTTGAATAAAACTTTTTGATTTGACCCATAGTTTTCGAGAAAATTGAGTAAGAAGTTGATTTTTTTTTAAATACATTTTTGCAAATTGTTTTTAATTATAATTTTCTAGTCAAATTAATACTATCCGTGAAGAAAATAAAATCGAAATCCGCGCTTTAATAAGAATTGGTGCAATTTCACTTAATCTGCGATACTTATGAAAGCTTTAATAAAAAGGAGAAAAAAAAATCAAGCTCAGATTTCAAATTTATATTACACATTCGACTCCAATATAGATTCACCAGTTTTCGGGTTTTACTATTAGTTTTGTTACTCCGTGTATAGGATTTGACTTCTTTCAGAATAATTCGTAATTAAAATTAACACCCGATAATTTTAATTACGAATTTTGATGTTTTTGGTGCACCCAATTTGCAAATTAACTATAAATTTTTTTGTTGATAAAATGAAATGCCAAATAGGGTTCTTCCCGATAGCACGAATATCCTTGAAAACGTTATAAATATTTAAAGTATAATTTTACAAATCCAACGATATAAAACACAACGATCAAAAATGTTGTTTTCATTTATAAATTTATGTTGTAAAAACACGAAAAATGAATGAATGATTTTGAACGCCCGTTATTGGCTAATGACGTCATACCCGTCTATCGTGAAAGGCGTGAAATTCATTGCGTAGTGAGCGCCTATATTGCTGTGACATTCACACACCGCATGCGCGCCAAATGGAGGATTTTGCGAGCGATTTGAAAAAGCGCTATTTCAAATTCATGACATCGTAAAAATAAAAAAAAAAAATCACTTGATATTGTCTTTTTCAATCAATTTTTTTAAATAAAAAAATAAAAAATCGGAAAGAACCCAATTGTAATATAAATTCAAAGAAATTGTATTGTCAAACGGATCCATATTCCAAGTTGCATAAAATTATGTTTTATTTTTATTTCGAACAAATCATTCGTCTCATCTCTTTCTTACTAAAAAATATACTATTTTGTTTCGCAGTCATGTTTTCAATTCTACGCATATTTATATTTTTCTGCATAAACTTATGTGGCGTTCATAGTAGGTATAATACGCGGGTACCTATACTCCAGTGTCGCTGATGAATGGGGCTTCCACGTCACAGAATGTTGCCAGAAACACCTGTGTCCACAATCCACACCTTGATCATTCCGTTTTTAAATAATTACCAAACTGCCTCTCGGAGGAGCCATCCTTCACACCACTCTGGTCGTGATTAATGCCATTTTTCTTGCCAATCCTTCCGTTGCTCATGATTATGGCCACATAAACATTATGATTAGTCGTTCAAGAACACAAGGAGCAACCAATTAAACAGTATTTTGTTGATTCCAAAAAACAGGTAACTTCGGAAAAGATTTTTAGTTATTTAGTATCTTATTTACTATTTAAGATTTATGCTGCAAATTTAATCATAAAACATTGAAAAATGATACTTAATATTTCGAAGGGGTAGGCAGAGATGGTACAACGCCATACCACTCTGTTCTGACACACTTACCTTGCTTCCTCCACATTCATACATCTTCTCGTGCATGTACGACTTTAGACATTACCACTTTCAAGTACTTGTTTTACCTGCTCTTGCCATGTCTTTCTCGGCCCTCCTCGACATTCTACATCCAGGCACACTCGCATCATAGATTTTTTAACCCGTTCTTTCATCATTCATTCGTTCTACGTGACCAAACCATCGTTGAAGACCTTTCTTAATTTTGTCGATAATGCTTGTCTCAATCTCGTGTGACTTTCTACTCATTTTAATATTCACAATTACGAGTTTTTTAGTTCCTCAGTAAACTAGATTAGCTTCAAATGCTAAATCAGTATTTTTTAACATGAATCTTAGTTTTTTTTCGTTTTTTAAAGACGTTTTTAATCGTAGGTATATCATTAAAAAGAGGTTTAATTATTTAAATTTTGGCGATGCATTCGCATTATTACCGTTCTTATTCGTTCAATTATTACGAAATTTGTTGATAGTGTAATACGTCTTTGATACGCTGCCAGTTATTTCGTTTAGGAAAAAATTGTAACAAAATGTCGTTTTTCCCCCTTACCCCGACAAAAATTGAAAATTGATCGATGACAACATGTGACATGTTTCCAGAATAGCCCCCGGTCATGATTAATGAACATTTTGTATCTGCCATCCCGCGGTTCATGTCCCCGTAATTTCCCAACGACATCGAAACTTCAATGGTCTCCTGAATGCGTGTTTGTCAACATAACTGTCATGCTGCAATCAATTCTCTTACAACATCATTACACCCGCTTGAGTGCGACTGGTTCAGGGAGAACAGTGTTAGTGGTTGCTATTCCTCATTTTCCCAACCATGAACCTTGTTTTCCCGCTCCCTACTCATGGCCGCTATCTTCCTGGAGGGAAATCTAAATTTTCTTTAGAACATACCACCCAGTGATCCGCCGCTTCCATACAAAGATTCCCATTTTCTCCCTGGAATTTAACATTAGGCAATGATTTTTTCAAAAGTTTTTGGTATCGACCCGGGGCTCAAACACAAAAAAAATTCAACGTTTAAAAAGTGCAAACCCCGTTAACCTAACGTTTGCCATCACAAGAAAAAAGTTCATACCCAAAGTTGCCAGCCAGCTTGCGATCAAAGGGGGAAGCCGAGCACCGGTACGCGGGAACGTCAAAACTCAAATAAAAGCGCTGTCGGATTTTTTATTTGCGCTTGCTTTTCTCAATATTTGGGCTTGCGAAGCCCGGGTAAATGAAAAAGGCATGAAAGATTTTAATGAAGAAGTGCGAATAGGTTATTCGGGAAAAATTTGGGGCTTTTTGCGAAAAATTTTTTTGGGTGCCTTTCTTTAAAAATTTTAATTTCCCCGGGA
>JAGVSP010002702.1:0-128167 GCA_022494985.1 Micrasema minimum
ACGTGCACGCCATCTTGTAGTTTTCCAAAAATGGTCGCCATGTCGCCACATTGTTTCGGCATATGTGCTCTTTGTCCCTTATCCTGGGTCCTGAGTCCTGCAGGATGGTACAAGTTACAAGAAGTTCGTATTTGGGATCCCATGTGTACAGCATCGGTACAAAGATTGTGTGAGAATAGGTCATGAGCAAGAAACTGTCAACAAATAGCAATAAATCCTCAGCAAAATCACAGATATTACATTTTACTTTGAACATTGTAAAAAAAATCCTGTTGTCCAGACGCCTTATGTCTTATAACATTCTAGGTCGTTTACGCCATTTCTCATAAGCCTTCCGTTTAACTTTAGCATCACTCAAGATTCAAGATTTTCAAACACATATTGCAGTTATAAGTATAATAATATATCTATGGATGTATTTAGAAGAAAGCTTTTATCTAATTATAATGTAGTACATACCTTAGCTTAACATTCTTTCATTGTTTCTTGAAAACGTGAAATTAGCTTATCGTTCCATTTTAGTACATTATACTATAATACTTTTCCGAATCATTTTACTACTCTACTTATAAGGCTCCACCGTAAGTCAGCATTAGAAATTTAGGTTTAAAAATATATTCCGGATATGTTCGAAAAAGCCAAAGCTAACCCCCAAAGTTCGAAAAAATGATCACGTAAACTTTTATCTAAGGATATATTGCTAACAAAATTTAATTTTCGAAAAAAAAAAAAAAATTGATGGAAAAAATATAACAGGAAGCCCTCATTTTTGAGAGTTTTTCAATTATCAAATTCTAGGGAATAAGCTTGCCAGTTTTTATTTTATTATCTTACTTTTCAATTTAAGTTAATAATAAATATATATTTTTTTTTACTACTACTGCTACTACTTTCCACACACAATGGTGCATAAGGCACTTAATCGATACACCAAGTGCAGTGATTATTGATCACAACTGTACTGAGTTTTAACCTGAAGTCCTTATAAAGAAAAAGTATTATTTTTTGTCATTAAAATATTATTTTGTATATATTTTTTTTATGTGCATGTATATTTATTACGAAATCAAATAATCTGTTCATTTTGAGTGGTTCTATGGCTTTGCTACTCATAAACCATAGTTTATGTTTCCATGGAAATCAATTTCACTCTTTTTTTCTAGAATAATATTCGTTTCTCGTTTTACATGTAAATAGTTTTACGACAAACCAAATGTGATGTCAACGAAGCGTTAACAACTTTTTTTGCCTTTTTTTTCTGACGGTATATTAAAGACTATTATATTAGTTGTTTGGTTCGTAATAAATCAAAATTTATTGTTAGCCATGTTTGTTAAAAAGAAGTGTGTATTGTTAACCTCGCGGTATGATGAAAATCTTATTGAACTACGATATATTATGAGGCCTGGAGTTTTAAATATTTTACCATGAAATTTCACTGTCAGATTATTCTTCATTATTTTTTTTCTTGTTCTTATGGACATTGCTGATTTTCTAACATAGTCCACCTTGTAGCATAATGGTAGCGCACTTGGCTACCGTGCACGAGGTCGCGGGTTCGATTTCCGTAGAGGGTCAACATGAAATATTTATTTACAGACTGTGTATGCTAGTGACTAGGACTAGTGACTGACTATGTTTAAATGACGATATTATGTTGATCACCAATAAAAAATTGAAAAGCATAACTTTCTCATTTTTATCATTATATGAAATCTTTTTAGTCTTTAAATATTGAATTTAACAGCTCAGGAAAATTTAATTGAATGTAACTCACTCTGTGAGTTGAAAAGCTATAAGTACGCTTTTAATTTATTTTGCTATAATATGTAGTTAATATGACACTTTTATTTTAATTTAAAAAGTTCCTACCGTAAAAATGATTTTTACTGATGTAAGAATATAACGTCACTTTGAGAAATCTTATTTTCTATGGAGAAAATGCTTCCCAAGTTTTCCACGAAACATCTTACCGGTTGGTTTTACATTTCTGTTTAGTTTATGGCTAGTTAGTTAGTTGGTTTACTTTAAAATAGTATTGGATAGGTACAATTTTATGATTTACAAGCTGGCACGTTAGTAACACATTATTGTACTCGTATCCACTTCAATGAGACAAAACAGTCGCGCAATGTGCCGCCCACATTTTCCTTTAGAAATAGAAGGGATGCACTGTTTTTACATGTCTGTTTAGTTTATGGCCATGCGGTACATATTGCCATACACGAACTCCGCCATACTTTCGTTCGCTTCACCACGTGAACAGATAACAAGCATGTTTCCTGTTCGATTCCAAGTTTCTCCGAAAGCCACCACCAGCCTGGCACTGCCAGCTCCTGACAGCTGCCTGCAATGTGGACTATTTTAGAACGAGAGTTGCATCACATGTTTCAATGTCGAAATGGACACTTTTTTACTTGACACATGCAAAATTTCGTTAATGTTTCTTCGGAAAAAAAAAAATCGTGTCTATAGCAAAGTTTATCAGTTTGTGTTAGCGCAGATGTTGAAACAAATGTGTTATCGGATAAAAAAATAATTACTTTTGGATAGTTTTTGTTGCACTGTTTTGTAAAATGCTTTTTGATGTTTGATTTTGGTGTACTAACGAGTTGAACTAGAAAATGTTAGGCTACAATCCTGAAATCTCTATCTTTCATCATTTTGATAAATTTGCAAATAAAATTTATTTGTATTGTTCTCGTATCCAATCCTACAAGAAAACATACTGAGTTATTTTCAAATGAGTTTTTCACCAATAAATCTTTTCTGAAACCATCACGACATGCGACATTTTTCCCAAACAGAGATAGGCGGAGAGGATGGAACTCGGCAATTCATACCACTCTGTCCTGGCACATTTCCTTCACTTCCTCCACATTCATACATCTTCTCATGCACTCACGTCAATTATTACGACTTTTCACATTTCCACATTCAAGAACGTATTGTACCTACCTGATCGTTTGTTTTTTTCAAACTTCCTCTACTTCCTTATCCAGGCGCACTCGTATCATACATTTTTTAGACGTTCTTTCAGCATTCATTCCCTTCGCCTGACCAAATCATATTATGTATTACTATTAGATAATTTACTGAAGTTATTATTGATAATTTATGCATCGCCTTTTTGTTTATATACGTAAAAGGCGCTTTAAATGTTGAATTTAAATTGAAAATATTTATTAATATCTAACTAATTCAAGTTAAATAAAAAATACTTGGTACACTTCCACTTTTTATTTAATTTGACCAGTTAGCGCTTTCACCCTGTAACGGGCATCTTCAGACTGGTAACATGTTGTACAAGACAAAAGTAATGTTAATAAAGTAATGTCAATAAAAAATATAAATCAAATTAAAAATATGTTGTCATTTTAATGGTTTGGGAAAATTTTAGTGAAAAAAACTCATTCTGGAAATAAAAATTTAGATTTAGGTATCTATCTACATTGCTTAATTAATTAATGAATAAGAACACCAAATCTACACAATACTGCAGAAATAGAAGAAACAAATCACAAAATTCAGTGCGATGCAAAACAGTGACCGGTTTCTAGTATTAACTGTGTGATTAGTATTTAGGTTGCAAGAAAATGAAATTATAGTTTCCGTATTTCTGTCGGAAATCAGGTCGAGAAGTGACGCGAATAGAAACACAAACACTGCACTTTCTGGTAACTGTGTCGAGTTTAAACCAAATATCACTAACATTAGATGCAGCTGTGATGCATGTTTACTTGCAGAACACAATAAATGCTATGCTGTCAGCCTCGTGGAGTATTGGTAGCACGGCAGCACGTCGAGCTATCATGCATGAGGTTCATCATCATAATCATCATACCATATCCGCTCCCTATGTGGAGCAAATGGATTCCACAAACTGCCTTCAAGCCAAGCGATCGGCCGCCGGTTCCCGCGCAATTTCCCACTTCAGGTCTCATCTGACGCAGGAGGTTGGGGTGCGGAATGCCAGACGGGATTAATATTAATGATTTATTTCAATGTGATGTGATTCCTTGGACTAATCATTTTCCTTCATATAGGAAAATATCCAGATTTACTGCACTAGCAGTGTTCTATGCACCATAGGGTGCAGATAGGGGAAAGTTAAGGTGAAATTACCTATACGTTAGGCGTTTTTCTGGAATAAAATATTTATCTCTTTTCCTTTATAAGTGCATTAATATGGCATTCCATCGGTACAACGCGAAAGCTGGATACGTAATAGGTACGTATAAGTAAATTGGATATAAATATATTTAATAAATCAATTGTAAAAAGTTCGTGGTGTCGGTTTATGAATTTTAATAATTCATTTAAATTTTCCCGAACTGTTAAATTTAATATTTAAAGTGCCCTCGTGATTCTTTAGATTTACAGCCTGCAGAGCAGTACAGATCCAGGTGATGGAAGACCGTCAGCATCAACATCCTTTCGCAAGAAATGGATCCGAGAAAGAAAAAAGTATATCGAATACATTTGACTAAAAAGCTGCTATACATTTGATGATAAAATGAGAAAGTTATGCTTTTCTTTTTTTTATTGGTGATCAACATAATATTGTCATCGTCATTTAAACATTTTTTAGCATTTTAGAATCAAAGTCTCGTCACTAGCATACACAGTCTGTTCTAAAAAAATGATGAAAAACTGCTTTTTTTGTAGCAGCATTTGAGATTTTATTTTACAGAAAATGTGAAAATATACCAAAAATAAATTTACATTACAGTTAAATAACTGTAAATTGAAGAGTGGGAGTAGGCAACCCTAATAGGATATTATTTTATATATATAATATACCTACATATATAGGTACATATTAAATTCAAATATGTAAAAAAAATAAATATTTAACATCTTTTGACGTAAGTACCTGATTGTGATTGTGGGTCTTCTAATGATTATTTTCTGGAACAAGATAAGTAGCTCGTCTTCTGTAGAAGATTTATTATATTTCTTTTGTACCTATGTAAGATTTTTTTTAAAATTGATCGTACCTATAGCTGGACCGGATGAAACGAGGCTAAATGTTAAATTTAAAAAATGATGTACTTACGTAAAATTTATGTATAAACATTTATATTTATAAGTTTGTACGTTAATATTCTCGTATGCAAAGATCGTGACATCCTGCGCCGTCCACACCTGGCGGAAGAAATAAGAAATATGAGGGGTATACAAGCAAAGACAACTTTCTACCACCGCAACCGTAGTGATTTCGGAAATAGAGGAAAATTTATCGTTATTGCAATGGCTGAGCACCAGGAAGAATGGAGGTGTTTTCTGCAAAATGATCACCAAAAAATAACAAAAATAAATATAAAAAACCTATTTTATGATAAAAAGCCACATTCCTAAATAAAATATTTGTACACCACCTGCAGAATGCTAAAATCACGCTATGTTTACGTCAAAACTTACGGGACGTGGACTTGATTTATTATATGATGAAGAAACACTGAAACTGGCGCTGTGGCCGCCGTAAGATCGCTTATTTATTTATTTTACCACCTCAACAGGCCACGCGGCCTAATTACAGAAGGCAGCAACGAACAACATCACTAACACCCAGGCTTGAGAAAAATCACAGTTGGTTTTTGTGTTGTCCCCGGGAATCGAATCCTGAGCCTCCGTATCGTGAGTCCAGCGTCTTAGCCATTACGCTACAGAGGCGGTGGCGCTTAGACAATTTATACAATCTAAATGTTCCGCATCATAAAAAGTGTATGCCTGTTTTTTCGAAGATGGCAGCTTCTGTTTCTACCTATATACTCCTCATATGTTTTTTTAATTCTGGATAAAGTTTACGCAACAAAAAATGGCCTTTGACGTCCATCCGTTCACGTTGGCAATAATAAATTGAAATAGCTTCAAGGCTACGCTACTTACGATTCTACTTGGCAGTTTTTTCTTTTAGCGGAAACTTAATAATTAATGGTGTTTATTATAATTAGCACTTTTCTTACACTAGATGCATCCTGAATATACATTTTACTAGAAAAAAAGGAGCAGTTGTTTTTTAACACTAACATAATCGTATTAGATACTCGCAACGAGATGGACTGGCCTGGTGACAAAAATATAAAAAAAAACATATTACTCATAAACAAAAGTTCTTCTTGTTATAAATTTAAAAAAATTAAGCTCGTGGGAGTTGTCTTTATCAACCCTAAACGCCAACATCCCTTACAAAGTATACTTGGCACCCCTTCAATAAAAGCACGTTCGGATTTGATTTGAAACCGGAATAAATTACACGGACAAATGCGCACGCGCCGACCCTTAACTTCTGTGTAAAAAAATATATTTATTTTTTCCCACGTTATTTTCAACCATTATTCGGAATGATAACTAATTTATTCGGCTGATTAATATGAAACAATACTGACACCTGCATTTTGAAGGTTGTGACGTTGACCCTTAGTTTAAAATAATGCGTTAAATTTTTGAACTAATTTCCAAAATCTTATTAAATATTACAAATATATTTTACTGTTTTTCACATTTTACCAGGGATCTAAAGCCAGAAACTTAGTAGAGAAACTAACATCACAGTCAACTCCTTTCTATTAGATGCATTATTTACAAATGTTTTTATATATTCTACACATTTGTAGCTTATTAGGTTTTATCGTATTATGCGTATTTAAAAAAAAAAAAAAAATGTTGATATATTCCTAATAAAAACTATGTACTTCTACGCTGTATTCTTATTTTAAGGTTTATTGCGAGAATTTTTTTTTTGTACAATCTGGTGTAGCAATATCTATTATCATAATTTTAAAAATTCTCATGCTATTATGATTCCAACTTCATGACATTTTATTCGTTAAAACTACGAAAAATAAACGAAATTATATTCTACATGTTGATTAAACTTTTTATTTTCTTATAATAAAGTACCTTGAATGTAGTAAAAGCAATTTTGCGTAATAACGGATGTCGTTAATGTCACTAACAACTGAAATCTATTCACGTAAATACCATTACTTACATACTTCATTCCCTATGGAAATCTTCCAAGGAGCACCAGAGTCCATCCGCTTCATTCGAGGGATAATCATAAGCAAAAACAATGTCACTCAATCGCAAATTATAATGAAATTTATACCCCTCTGCATCTAACAACAGGGTTTGCACATAAACACATCTCACTCGCACGTTATTGCAAAAGCACCTGGCATATAAAAATCTGATTCAGCCAAACACCGGGGTATAAGCGTGAGAAAACTATTTCAAAGGCATGACCGCTTTACCAAAATGGTAAAACATCACATGTGATCCATAATTCTACAAGCCAAATTGGGTTTTATTTACACTTAGGAAAGCGGTGATTCTTCTTTACATTCGGTTGTTGATTTGGTTGGTTTTAATCGTAGGGGAGTACACCCTTTTATTGTTATATTGTACAATATTCTTTGTAGAGCTTTCTTATTCATGGCTGGAATTCTCGAATGTGGGACACCTGCAGCACACATCTGTTTAGTCAAACACTCATTCAAGGGTTAACGATTATATACATTATAGGCGTCGCATGTAGCAAGTACGGTGGACTGAATTATCGCCCGATTTATCAGGTGACGCGCGTATTAATGTATAAATGTAATAAAAATATCATTTCCGATAAGACTTTGAATGGAGATTTCTTGAAATATATTACTGTTCAAATTGAAATGCGACCTCTCAGGCGAATGTGTGGTAAGACTATGTATGATAGGTGTACAAATGTCGAAATTAGAGCAGAGTGCAAGGCTGAGATAAGCATTATCGACAAAATTACGAAAGGGCTTTTACGATGGTTTGGTCATGTGGAGCGAAATGAGTGATGGAAGAACGGCTAAAAGAAGTTCAAATGCAAGTGCGGCTGGATTTAGAAGCCGAGGAAGGCCGAAAAAGACATGGCATGACCAAGAACGACAAGTACTGTGAAAGTGGACATGTGAAAAGTCGGAATAATCGGCGTATGTGCATGAGAAAATGTATGAATTTAGAGGAAGCAAAGGAAGTATGTCAGGACAGAGTGGTATGGCGTTCTATCCTCTCTGCCTACTTCTGCGGGGAAATGGCGTAATGGTTAGATAGTTAATGAATTATGATTAAATAAAACAATGTTATGTGTTACAATATAATTGGTTAATATTCTAAAAAATAGAATTTACCTACACCCTACACTATAACCTACACTATACATAGAAGTAATAGAAAAATAGAAAAAACACATCTTTTTCTATTTTTCTGTTACTTCTATGTATCAATATTTATGTTACCCTTGTGTCTAAATTCTTAAGTATTGCAATTGAATTTTTCTGTATTTTTCTGTATAACATCTGTACTCTAATTTAGTGTCTTTTCACCAGTCGATGGGAGAACGTTACTTCCGAACTAGGTAGTGTAGGTAATATTCTTTTTTTTATGAATAAACCAATTAATAGTAACACATAACATTGTTTTATTTAATCATAATTCATTATGAAGTGTTACAAAGTGAATGCCGAATCAATCAACAAAGTTAGTTAGTTAGTTCAAATTGTAAATTCTAGCTTTACCTTTTAATAATTATTTAGTAAAAAAGAAAATTCGAGCAAACACTGGGTACACTTTGACAAAATTTATACGAAAAATGCGTTAAGAGGCATACAAAGTACCACGCTAAAAAAATCGTGTTTTGCACTATACCTTTACATCACATAACACAGGACCAAGTTAGCGGTGCTCACTAAATGATGCCGCAAAATGATAATTTTATTTTTATTAGGAAAAGAAAGCTATACAAACAAAAACTGGCATCCTATTTCCTTGATTGATCGACTAATTGATATCTTGTTAAATTTTAAAAATGTATCCAAAGAGGGCTTTCGTTTTTTTCTGAGAATTCATACACTTTTCCAAAAATCGATTAAGGTGTTTCCACAGAAAATAGGTTGAATTACGTGTAATAAATAAAGTACCAGTAAAAATTTTAATACATTTTTCATCATAATCATTGTTTATTGTATGTATAATAAATGCATTACTTGCACCTTGCACCTCCAGCCCCCAAGTGTTTCTAGTTGACCCTCTTATTACAATATTATCGCCGGTCCCGCCTCATATCACCCCGAGTGTCCCACATTCAGGACTCGCCTCTGCTTTGTACCGAGCTTTGTGTGAAGGGTATGGGTCAGGCTGGTATGCGGCACAAACAGGATTAACGCAAGGTTATAGAACACATGCTTCTCAAACTATTTAATATAGACTTTTGATCATATGTGATTTAATGTTTTTCAATATATAAAATATGACTTATACAGGGTGTAACAAAATTTGAAGTAAAACCCGAAACTGGTTAATCTACATTTTATTTGAAGTCGAATGTGTATTGACTTTTTAATCTGAGCTTGGAAAAAAATTTCTTCTCACAAAAGCTTTTCATAAGTATGGGAGATTAAGTAAAATTACACTTAATTCCTATTAAAAATGCGGTTTTTTTATTGTTTTCCTTATGAATAGTGTTAATTTGACTAAATAAATTATATATTTGATAACAATTTGCTTAAATTTCTCAAAAAAAAAAATTACTTCGTACTCAATTTTCTCGACTAGATTCACTGGTTTCCCGCTTGTACATCGAATTTTGTTACACCATGTATAATTTGGTATCACAATAATTTATTTTCACTAATTTATTTACATGATTTGATTGATAAAACTGTTTAATTCTTGTTTTGTGATAGCTATTTCGACTTGTAGGAGTATTTTAAAATTTTAAGTTACAGTTTAGCAATGCTCTGAAAAGTCAAAAAAGCTTTTATTTTACTTTAAACTTTTTTTTAAAATTATTATTTAAAATAAAACAACTTTGTTTTTTTACTACACGAGCTTATTTTTAATTTATATATAATATGTAATTTACAAGTACAATCTGTATATTACATATTATAAATCTGTTTCTCCTTAAATAAAATAAAATAAAATAGAAATTCGATACTGATAAATAATCAAATTCTGTAAAAATTTTATAATAAACATTATAGTGATGAATCATTGATAAACTTCTTCATAAAAAAATAATAAAAGCAAATTTAAAACTGACTTTCTTCCTTAACCCGAGTATATACTTTTTAAAAGAGGTAGTTTTTATAAATATTTTTTTAAATTACTACTTTATGATTATTATACAATGTATACAGCGCACAGCGTGGGTATAAACTGTGCGCCTCTCGATTTAAGCTTTGTCTATGATGTTCTCTGCGTAATTAAACGTGATGTTTGCGTGAAAGCACTAAAAATAAAATTAATTTAAGCGCGTAACAATTGTTTTTCTATTTAAAAAAGGCACTAATGCTGAAATTAGAGCAGAATGCAAGGCTGAGATAAGCATTATCGACAAATTAAGAAAGGTCTTTTACGTTGGTTCGGTCATGTAGAGCGAATGGATGATGAAAGAACGGCTAAAAATATTTATATGATGCGACTGTGCCTGGATGTAGAAGTCGACGAAGGCCGAGAAAGACTAGGCATGATCAAGTAAAAAAACGTGGGCATGTAAGAAGTCGGAATAAATCGACGTGCGTTCATGAGAAGATATATGAATGTGGAGGAAGCAAGAGAAGTATGCCAGGACAGAGTGGTGTTGCGTTCTATCCTCTCTGCCTACCCCTTCGGGGAAATGGCGTGATGGTTAGTTAGTTAGTGAAAAAAGGTAATTTTTTAACAGTATAGTTTGAGAAGGGCTGAGAATTCCATAAAGGGATGAAGGTTCTTTGATACCCACTGTGAGAACTGCGGGATGAAGATTTTCGCAGTGACGGACATCTGTGTTATTATTTTATATGCTGGATTCGCATTTACTCAAAACACAAACAAACAAGTCGTTAATATAACAGCCAGAGGAGACCTACAATCGTTTTTTAAGCAGGTGCAATTTAAGGTTTTCATGTTATTCGAGATGGTTTTGTTGCGTCCTTTTTACACGAAAAGGTTTAGAAAAAGTAAGACAGGATGTTTTTTGCGATTTTAGTTCGCGATGTGTGGTCTGAATTTATAGCTAAATGTTTTATTCAAAATCATTATTGAAATTTAATTTAGTTTTATTCAAAATCGGCACAGGTTACCCCAGTGAGGACAAATTTATTTATGAACTATGTATTTTGTAATATTTTTCTTTAACGAATAAAAAAAAATCCCTCAAATAGCCATAGTTTTAGTAATTTTCTAACATTTAAATATAAATTACATACGTTCTTCACGAGTTTCAAAACGCGATCAATTAATTTGTAGAAGTTTTATTTTTAGTACTAATGATGGACACAAGTAATCTTCTAAACACGTTGAAGTATAAGACGCTGGATTCACAACACAAAGGTTAAGGGTTTGGTTTCTGGTGAGAATAAAAAAATCCACAAGTGATCTTCCTCAACCCTGAATGTTTAGTATATTATTGTTTCCATCTGTTGATATGATAAAAATACAATAAAATACCTTTGCATAATTAAAAATAAGGTTTTTTTTCAATCGTGTAAGTCGGTAATGAACCTACAAAACTAAATTAAGATTTCTTTATAAAAATAATCAAAAAATTATAATTTTCAATATTTTATAATATGCCGTTTATACTCTAAAGGAGGTCAGTAATCATAAAAACCATTGCAGGCAAGATTTTTTTTTACGGATAGGTATTATAAAATTAAGGTTATTGGGGTTAATGTAAGACAAGTATAGTACGTAATACGTACCAAATAACATTGGTAATATCCGGAAAGAGCCAATAAAATATCTTACGGCCTTCAAGGATGATATTCCCAATGAGTAAGGTGAGCCCTTTCACTAGTTATTACAGGTAATTATTATTACACAATATGGCCACCTGAATATTTTACCATTTCGCTAAATACTTATTCGAATCTGGGATGTTTTTCACTGATTTTTTTAAAAAATAACGTAACGCGACGAGTGTGTTAAGGGAGGTGTATTGGCGTGATAACGTTAATAGTTTTTTTTTTAATACTAAAAGCGTCACCAACAGGAATACGTTTTATCCACTGAGCAAAGAAATGCAGTTTTGCTTGGTTGCTTCGATCGATAATGGTAAAGCTGTGGTACTTTTTATGTAGATATTTATCACTATATTACCAATATAACTTATTTTACTTACCTTTCACTAATTTTCTACATAAGTATAAAAATTGACGAAATTTAAATGATCAAGGCCAGCAGCCACGGCCTCGCAGCCAGCGCCCTCTACTTACCAGCAATAATACAAGTGTGCAAGTGTACTAGTGTGTAAGTTAAAAATATAAACAATATAGACAATTTAGAACATTAGTAATTCCGAAGTGAGCCAATTAAGTTTAATAGTTACCTTCACTACACTGACTATTTAGATTATTACTGTAACATTTATTTTATTTAAATATTAACTTGTTTAACCTAGAAGTATTTAACGTAACTTGGTGGTATGACAATGGATACTTTTTGGGACATTGACGGTTCCCTGCCGACTATTGACACACTGACTGCTTCGTCTATTGAGGAATGCAAATCCTTACTGCATACGAAAATCTGGACTAAAGATTTTTAACATGAACATAAGAAGCATTTATAAAAATTTCCTTAGTCTTGAGGTGCTTCTCGATTCACTAGATTTAGACATGGATTTAATCATACTTACGGAATGCTGGCTGAATAAACAAAAAAATTTACCTATATTAAACAACTACAAATGTTCATTAACGACAGCAAATAAGAACCAAAACGACGGAGTTGTCGTTTATGTAAAAAACCAACTAGAATCTGATATAACTGAAGTATTTATACAAGATGCCAACTGTTTTAAAAATCACAATAAATAAACACAACCCTTTTTATGCATTATATCGCTCTCCCTCTATATCCCAACATTGATCCAATGCTTGCATCCTTAAGTGCGGAATTATCCCTCCATAAAACATGTAATGAAATCATACTGTTAGGTGACCTTAATATCGACATTCTAAATGAAAGCTCTAAAACGGACAGACTACTTATGCGTTATAGCTGAACATGGCATGCTTTCTGCCATCAACCTTACCAACTAGAATTACCGCTTCGTCTAGGACTTGCCTAGATCATATTAATGATCAAAACAAAAAACACAATTACACCTGTCATTCTTGAATCTACAACAACTGACCATTACCCAACGATATTATATATGCATACTGAAAAGACAAATAAAACCAAACCTAATAAACAAATAAAAGAATTTATAAATTTCAAAAAACTTAGATCACTACTTGAATCAGAATCGTGGACTGGAGTTTTTAATTGCACTGATATAAATATGGCTTATGACATGTTGTTTTTTGAAATTATTTCAAAATCATATTAAAACAATGCACACATCACAAAAACCTATACCTCGACACTTACGAAGAATCAAGCCTTGGATTAGTGAAGGTATTATAAAATCTATCTGTAAAACGAGATAAAATTCACCTCCAACTAAAAAATGATCATGGAAATATTGAATTAGAATCTATATTACAAATCGTATCGTAACATGTGTAATAAAAATAATTAAAAAAGCACGTGATCTGTACTACAAAAAAATGGTAGAAAATTCTGCAAAAAAACAGTAAGCAAAATTTGGCAATTAATAAATGAATATTCACACAAAGACAAATTGAAAAACTAATACTATAAATGAGCTCAAAATAGATGATTCGATTCTTAAGTATAATAATGAAAACAAAAATGCAATTCTTAATAAGTTTAACATATTTTTCGCAAATATTGGCTCTCAATTGGCAGCAAATATTTTGAATACAGATAACACGGAAGAGCATCTGGCCCAGAATATAGGCCAAACCCAACAGATTCGAGTTACTGACCAGTTTTCACTTAATCCCACCACTGACACTGAAATAATTAAAGTAATTGACGATTTAAAACCAAGCTTTTCATGGGAAATGACGGTATTAACGCACGGCTGTTAAAATTCAGCAAACTCTTCATCTCTCAACCTCTCACGCACATATTCAATCTCAGCTTCTCTACTGGAATATTTCATCATCTCTGAAACAAGCAATAGTTTGTCCAATACATAAAGGAGGAGAAAAATCAACAATTTCCAACTACAGACCTATATCACTTCTATCGTGTTTTTTCTAAAATTTTAGAAAAACTAGTTAAGACAAGACTTACCACTTACCTAGACAAAAACGACATCTTATCTTTCACACCAATATGGTTTCCGCTCCGGAAGAGGTACTCAGGATGCCTTACTCGAAGTCACTAAATTCATCACTCATAATGTTGACGCTGGAAAAAAAAGTGGTAGGGGGTTTCTTGACTTAGCAAAAGCTTTTCGACACTGTTTCACACAAAATACTATTGGCCAGATGCAGATCCGTAGGCATGAGCGACAACTCACTGTTATGGTTCGAAAGTTACCTTAGTGGTCGTTCTCAGTGTGTTAGGATTGGCGGGACACTGGTTCACCTGAGAAGGTCTCATTCGGTGTACCTCAGGGTAGTACGCTTGGTCCTTATACTTTTCTTAATTTACATAAATCAGCTAACGGAACTTGTCTTACACAACGCAATTATAGTTTCTTTTTGCAGACGATACTGTGTTACTCTTTAAAGGAAATAGTTGGATAGAAGTATTCAACACTGCCGAAACCGGACTTAAAACTACAAAACAATTTCTTGACTCTAATCTTCTAACACTTAACTCTACAAAAAACAAAACTACTAACATTTAGCATTACAGAGAGAGGACAACCTCCAAATATCAAATGTACTAAAGCTGCACTCAAATAACTGCGACTCACACCAATGCCATTGCCCACATATTAGACAGAACGACGACTGACATAAAATATCTTGGGGTGATTATAGACAACCACTTAAACTGGACCAAACATACACTTGCCACATCAAACAGAATACGTAAGCTGATTTATGCATTTAGTAACCTAAAAAAATATACTAAATGAAAAACAATTAAGAACTGTGTACTTTGCCCTGTGCCAATCAATTCTTTGATTCTATATGGCATCGGGAGTTGGGGAGGAGCAGCCAAATGCCATATTGATGTAGTAAGGAGGGCCCAGAAGTGCGTCCTGCGAGTATCTAGAGGTAGACCTTTTACATACCCATCCAAGTTACTGTTTAAAGAATGTAATATACTTGATGTTAGGCAATTAGCAATTAGGGAATTCGTTCGAGCCGCATTAAAAACAGACTCTACTAACCCTACTAATCATAATCATTCTACTAGATTTGCGGGCAATAATAAATTGATAACACCTAAAATGAGCACTAAATTTGGACAACGGCACTCAATATTTTTATCTCCTTACCTGTACAATAAGTTGGAAAAAATACTAAAAACGACTAAATTAGGATTAAACATGTGGCTCGTCGATTTAGATATTGTAAATTCTGAACAACTATTGATTGTTCAGAGATAATCTAGTTTATGTAATATCCGATAATATTTTGTTTAAGTATGTTTCTTTCCAAGGACCCAATAACTTGAGTAGTAGTGTTAGTAAGTAAGTTTTCCATTTTTAGTTGATTTAGTTGATTCAGGAAAATTATATTTTAATAACCTATTGTATTAGCATATTTAAAATAACTAGACTTATTCAAATCCCAAATTGTAAATCATAAATTTAAATTTTCAGTCAAATACAGTAATTACATATCTTTTCAATAAATTATAATATTGTACATATCTTCTCTGAGACAGGTGCGCAAAACGCCACCTAGTAGAGAAGATATCAATAACGACAATAACAAATTAGTTTCACACACCATCTGTAATGAATAAGATATGTAATGTTAGGGACCATAATAAACAAATAATAAACAAAGATTCATAGCACTTGGTGTACCAATGCAATGCCCTAAATAAGGATAAGGGAAAGTGAAAGTAATAGCAATTTTTTAAATAACAGGATAGTAATGAAAATAATAGTTTCGAAATGTTAACTCTTTATTTGAAAAATATTTAATAGAATTATAGGAACTTAATACGAGAAAAAAATAAAAGATGTAAAGCCCGCTATTAATGGGACAGTTTACTACACAGTTTTCTGTGCAGTCTGAAAACGGTCCCGTATAAAAGCTAAAACTGCATGAACAAACTGTGTGCTAGTGTCAGATTTTAAGCTGACATGACAGTCAATGTTTTTTATGTAAATGTTTTAAGTAGACATGGTTTATTGTATGCTTTTTAAATACGTAAAAAACCAATAACATTTTTACATTATTAGCTAAATATACAATTTCCTGAGAGCAAACATACGATATAATACCTTACAATCGCGTTTCAAAAATACACATATTTAGCGTGTCTTTTTGACAGAAGTTTGATAGACTGCACAGTTTTCTGAACAAGAAACTGTGTAGTTTTCTGAACAAGAAACTGTCCCATATAAGCGGGCATAAGACATTGCTAACTTAGCATAGATCTCTCCTAAGGGATGATCTAAAAATAAGAATCAAAATACTGAATACGGATTAAAAATATATTCCATCGTCAATTTCTTTTTCGTTGGGTGCATCTGTTACATCATCATACTGTTTTTTCTCAAAATTAAATTTATTGTTAGTATACTTCCCCATATCAGCTTGATACACTATGTTCATTATCTCATATTTAACTCTAGCCAGCGTGTGGTGGTCGTACTTTCTTAGTTCATTACTTATGTGCAGGCCGAAAATGTGGTATGGATCTTTATCCTGGGAATTCGAAGAACTTTGTGAAGTATTCAAAAAATTTTGAAGCTTCGGTTCTTGGAGGTCTGGCTCTTCAGAACTTTGTTCCTCTTTAAATGTGTGAACCATCACGCATTTCCCCGAAGGGGTAGGCAGAGAGGATAGAACGCCACACCACTCTGTCCTGGCACACTTCTCTTGCTTCCTCCACATTCATACATCTCCTCATGCACGCACGTCGATTATTCCGACTTCTTACATGCCCACTTTCAAGCACTTGTTTTACTTGATCATGCCATGTCTTTCTCGGCCTTCCTCGACTTCTACATCCAGGCACAGTCGCATCATATATTTTTTTTAGCCGTTCTTTCATCATCCATTCGCTCTACACATGACCGAACCAACGTAAAAGACCTTTCTTAATTTTGTCGATAATGCTTATCTCAGCCTTGCATTCTGCTCTAATTTCAACATTAGTGCACCTATCATACATAGTTTTACCACACATTCGCCTGAGAGATCGCATTTCAACTGCATTCAATTTACTTTCATCCTTTTTTTTTCCAACTCCATGCTTCGCTTCCATACATAAGGTTGGTACCAGAACTCCATTGTGCACTGCCAATTTAGCCTCTTTTGATAAGCACTTATTAGATACTACCGACTTTAAGGCACCATTAATTCTGTTACCGGCACTAACCCTCCTTTCAATGTCCTTGTCCATATTTCCATCCCTAGTGAACATGCTTCCCAGATATATACAAATTCTTCCACTTGTTTCAAGCTATCGCCATTTACTACGATCTTTTCAAAAACCATCACATTCGACTTTTCCACATTCATTAATAGATCACTCTCCTTGCACACATCGTAAACCTTTGTAACCAAGGACTGCAATTCTTCTTCGCTCTCAGCAAGAAGCACTGCGTCATCGGCGTACAAAAGGCAACTAACAATCATACCACTCATTCTCGCGCGCACCACGCCCATAATTTTTCAACTCTTTCATACATTTATATCCATGTATATGTTAAACAACCATGGTGACATCACACATCCCTGTTTGACTCCTTTTAGGGATGTCAAACCACGACGTGAATGACCCATTTACCCTTACACACGCAACACTGTCTTTGTACAAGGAAGCAATAGCGCGGATAAGGTTATCGTTCACTCCATACTCAGATAAGGCCATCCATAGCTTATTCCCTATCAACACGATCAAATGCTTTTTGCAAGTCAACAAAAGCGCAGAAAAGCTTCCGGTTTTTTGCCAAAAACTTCTCCGACAAATTGCGTAACGCAAATATTTGATCCATACATCCTCTGCCATTCATAAATCCACTCTGAACATCCCATATTTTATCCTTAGTCACATTTCTTATTCTCTCAATCAATATTCTTCCATACATTTTGCCAACAGCGCTTAAAAGACTGATAGCTCTGTAATTCCCGCACTCAACCTTGGAACCCTTTCCCTTGTATAAAAGGCATAACCACAGCTCTCCTCCAATCAAGTGGAGTGCTGTGCTCCCTTAGACACAAGTTAAAAAGTTTATGTAGCCATGTGAGAATTATTTTGCCACCCGACTTAATGAACTCTGCTGCAACACTATCATAGCCTTGCGCTTTACCATTCCGCATACATTTGACAGCACTGATAATTTCTTTCATACTAATCGGGCTTTCTTCGTCATTTGCATTCAAACATGGCTCAGGTAATGTTGATACACCGCCCGAGTTACCAGTGTGTGATTCGTACACTTCCTCAAAGTTTTCCTTCCATCTGTCTTTTATACCAATCTCACTTGTTATCATTTTTTCCATCCTTAGCCTTAACAACTGTCATACGTTTACTTTCACTACTATTTTTCACCGCTTTCCAGAAAACTTATAATATTTCGTGGAAATTATGGCTCATTTTCATTCCTTCCTCTTCATTCAATTTTCTCTTTCGTTCACCACACACCCTGTTTGACCTTCTTCTTACATTCAACCTCGATGAGGCCCGCAACCCATCAGGTCAGTTCTCCCGGAATGGTGGCGCACAAGGAGGAATTCGCAAGAATGCAGAATTGCCACATGGAATGTAAGGGGACGTATGTCAGATAAGATGAATGAACTTTGTGAAGTAATGGAGAAGAAATGCCTGGACCTGTTGTGTGTGACTGAGACCTGGAAGAAAGGGAGTGTTCGATGGAGCACGGTGATACTCTGGTTCTCTGGTCCGCCTCCCAGAGACGGACAGAGCGTGCCGGGGCGTAGCCGCGTTCCTATCGCCAAGAATGATAGAGTGTATGAAAGAATATGAATTTGTAAATGAGAGACTCATGTGTGTCAGATTCAAAGTCGGACTAACTAGATTACTTGTAATCATAGGATATGCTCCTGTTAACTTCCGACTGCGAGTCCGAGAAGGATGAGTTTTGGACGAGCCTTATGAATGTAATGAATGGAAAAAAGGAGAACGAAAGAATAATTCTGGCTGGAGACCTAAATGGATGGGTGGGAGTAAGAAGAGAGGGGCTAGAGTCAGCCCTAGGTATGTTTGGAGATGTAAGAGTGAATGATAATGGAAGAAGACTGATTGAGGTATGCCTGGAATGGAATCTCTTTGTATCGAATACGTTCTTCGACCATAAGGGAATCCACCAGTATACATGGGAGAGAGGTAATGAAAAGATCCATTATCGACTATGTCATCATTGACTCTAGATTGAAGTCTGTAACTGCTGACACCCGTGTGTACAGAGGGGCTGAGATGGAATCAGATCACTTCTTGGTGGTATCAAGGGTGATTCTGTTTAAGGGATGGCGGTCCAAAACACGCAAAGTGCAGGCTCCATCTAGGGTCAAAGTTGAAAAACTGCAAAATACTGACATAAGACATAATTTTGAAAGATCGGTGAGTCGTAGACTGAACGAGGAAGACGTAGAATGTTTGAGTATAAATGATATGTGGGAATGTTTGAAATCAAGTATGTGTGAGGCGGCGAAAGAAGTGTGCGGTGTGACAACGATAGGGAGAAAGAATGGTGACGCGTGGTGGGGACGACGAAGTCAAAAACTCGTAAAAGAAAAGAAGGATGCGTGGATAAATTTGCTTGCTGTCAATAA
This sequence comes from Micrasema minimum, assembly GCA_022494985.1. NCBI lineage: Eukaryota > Metazoa > Arthropoda > Insecta > Trichoptera > Brachycentridae > Micrasema > Micrasema minimum. The sequence continues at coordinate 19,809 of JAGVSP010002702.1, forward strand.
ACGGAATACGAGTGAATATGTTTTTTGTTTTTTTGCCAAAAGTGTGTATTAATGAAATGTAAATAATTAATAGTCATTGGCTCTAGTTTTGAACTGCTTATAGTCCTTAAAATATTTTAAATCACTCTCCAAAATCATTAAACAGTCATGCAGATGATTTTTCTTGTGTTTTGATAGAATATTTTTTATATGTTAATAATATACATGCATGCTAATAAAATAATTTGAAAATGGGATTTTTCGGTGAAATAAAGCGTTTTAATGGCTTCAAATGTGTTTTCGCAATAACGATGGTTGAGATAAAGGTAGTTTTTATCCAACCCTTAAACCGTGTTAATAAAATATTTTGGAAGTGGTAAGTGGTGATTTATGGGCATTAATTCCCTTAGTGCGTATTTTTTTTTTTTAATAATTAGTTTTGTAGAAAATGTTGATTTTTCTCTTTGCAATGGAATGCATTGTAAATGAATTTTTTAGCACAGCTTTGTAAAGGGTTAAATAACTTGGGTACTTACAGGCAAATGTAAGTTTGATGCCTTCGGGAGGTCTCTTCCAGATAAAAACGAAAATGCTTTAAAAGCAAACCATCCGGAAACATAGTTCGTATATCCTGTAACATTTGAGTATTAGGAAAACAAATATTAAAAACATAATTTATATATTGCGCTTTCCAAAAGTTGGTAAAGGATTTTATAATTACCAGCACCCGCTTTGATTCTGGATCTTTCTCTCCTGTAAATAGACAGTAGACTCGCAATTTTCTTCTTCAAAGTATCAATATCAATGTTCATTTCTTCACTGATTTCCTTCCATAATGCCTCCCGACAAGATTTAGAATGATATCCTTTTCTATTTGCGTTCCATAATATCTCCTTCGATTTGTACAGATCAATTAACTTCAAGCTCTTTTCGTTATTCATTATTGTGGTAAGAAAAAATCGCGTAACCTCCACAGGTGAATGTTCGGAGCGCACTAAATGACCGCGGCAGCGCCGCGCGCGGCAGAGTGCCGACTTCGTTTCACGTTGGAACCAGGGCTTCCACATCTCACGATTTATGGTGACTGTTTTGAATCAAATCTCACAGAGTATCATTATTTCTGTTTTTTTTTGTATTACAATACAACAGAATCATGAAAATTATACATTATAAATTAAGTAGATTCGATAATACTATTTGGTAAGATTATTTGGTATTTTTTATTAATTTTTTTATTTTTATTTTATTTTATTTTGTTACGGAACAATAACAGACAAAAGGATACTAAATATAATACAAAAAAAAGATAAAAATATACCTAGGTAGACAATTGCCCTTTAGAATTGTTCACATCGTGCTTAATCGAATGACCAAAACATAATGTTTATGAAAATGTGACATACACACAATGCATAAGTAAATATAAACACACATATAAAAGCAAAAGTGATCACAAATATCTCAATGACACCTTCTCTTGAACCCATCTACGGAGCTTCCGAAGATGTCCCATACCTTCAGTGCTGTCCCTGTGTATTACATTGTACTCTCTGCACATACGAGAGAGAGGATTGTAATACCCTGTATTGGAGGAAAAGCGCGCTGGAAAACTCTGAAAATGTCTGGATTACGCAGTCGTAAATTAATCAATTGTAATTTTAAAGCGCTTTTTGATTGATATTTATTGTAAATATAATACCGTATTATTTATTTATTTAAAAATAATAAATATCTTCTGATGACAAAAATGCAAAATTGAAAGTAAACTTAAATAATTATTATTTTTTAAAGAAAATGTTGTAAATTCAGTAACAATTCAATATATGTAATACATAATACATAATTAAAATCTTCAGTTGCAAGGGTTTTTTTAAAAACTATTATTGATGTTTGTATATTACATATTACCTAATTATGTTTTTCGTTTTATAAAAAAAAAAATATAATAAACAATGCCCTTTTACACTTCTTCTTCTTTCGCCACGTTCGCTTTTATGTGGAGCATGTGGACATCACTAGATCCCTCCAGGAGACCCTATCACCAGCCAGCTCTCTCGTTTCCTTCCTCATCAGGCCAGCATCCATCAGCTCCGAAAGCTCAGAATGCACGCTTGTTGAGTTTTGATAACAAGTGTCTGAAAAGGATACACAATTTTAAACATAACAAAATATATGAACCCTCAGAATGTTGCTTTTTTTTAACCTTGACTATTGTTGCTTTTTTTTTAACCTTGATTATTTTTACATTTTTTGTGCGATCCTTTCACAAGTTTTTCATAGAGCAATCCGGCAGCCCTAGTTCAATTCACAACAGAATCTATTTTTATCGACCGGTTCGCCGGCTGCCGCGCGCACGCGTGATTTGTGTGTTCGAAGTTCGGGGTTCTTGCCTTATGTGGCCTTGATTATACGTATGTGCCATAGGTAAGCCTGGCACTTATGCTCTTTGTATGTGTAAAATAGAAAATCGTCACGCGTGGCGTGCATATTGTGGGCACTAGCCGCGCGCGGCATCACACGATTTTATGGAAATATTATTGGAAAAATATTATAACTAATATATTAATGGAAATATTATTATGCCTTAGTACGGAATAAAATGCGTAATTAGGTTTACCTACCTAAAAACATATAAGTAATGTGGGAGTACATTATTATTTAAATTTTTCATCATGCTTACGATATACTTAAACGCAGTTTGCCATATTTTTCCAACTTTCTTTATTATATTAGTGTCAAAATAAAATAAATTAGAACTATACAGCAAACTGGGGATAAAAATCCCTTAAATGCTTCTCCTTAAAAATGACGATTTTAATGATGAAGCTCTTTAGCTCTCAGGTACAGAAATTATCCCATGGTTGTATTTTAAACTTACATAAAATTTATTCTAAACGAAACATTGTAAATACTAAATAATTTAAAACTGTATACAGTGGGACAGCTTCAACGACCAGCTCTGATCTCACCGAAACCATGTCCCGACCTTTTCCCGGTCTGAACTTACCTACGGCTAGCTGGTCTCCAGGCACGAGTCTTAGTGAGCTCAGGGCTCCTTATAGGAATGCGTGGGCTCTTGTTACCTTAATTTTATATTGAGGAGTGCAAAGACAGGTGAGCGAGGATCCGTTTGCAGGTAATTGGCAGTGGGAGGAGAACAGAGGCGAACGCAGTGGTCTTTAAGTGGAAGTTTATTACAATGATACAGTACACAACATGAGGTAAACACAGGACCAGATCAAAACAAGGACAGTAATAAGTATGTCGTAGAAATATGACTAAGAACTAAACAGGGTTAGTACAGTGGGCAAGGATTCCCTTATCTTAATTATGATAACAAGTCCCTGTATGAGGCAACTGGTTAGATAATTACCCTGGAGATTATTGACAAATTATAAATGGTATCTCCGAGTATTCACATAAAAATAAGAATTTGGCCAGGGGTTTGTTTATGAGGTAGCAAGTTGATAATTTCTCTTGGAGATTGCGGATTCTAACAAATATGGTGAAGAATTGACCAGGGGTTTGTTTATGAGGCAACTGGTTAGATAATTACCCAGGAGATTATTGACAATTATAATGGTATCTCCGAGTATTCACATAATATAAGAATTTGGCCAGGGGTTTGTTTATGAGGTAGCAAGTTGATAATTTTCTCTTGGAGATTGCGGATTCTAACAAATATGGTGAGCGTTGTTGACGCTAATTGTGGATAATTCGGACATGGGTTCCCCGGGAGCGACCTGGTTTCATCACTAACCGACGAGTGAAGGGTGCACTGGTTAATGGAACTCACGAACCTTGACCGGGCGCGGAGACGGTGCCGATAAACGGTGGACCTTGCATTGGTTGCCAAAGGCTCCTTAGTTGATCCTTCGACAGCAATACGTCACGGACCGCGATTCACCAGCCGAAGGGTAGACGAGGCCTTGTACTGATGGTGTCTGACGGGGACATCCGGGGGTAAGAAGGACTCCACGCTAAAATCGAGTTATTGGTTACGGTACGCACGAAGAAGTTATTTACTGGTTGTGGTATGTTTTTAAAAACTGCAGCCTACTTACATTGTGGAGTTTCTATTGTCGGTCAACCTTAGGTTTTGGCGTGGCCTTCTAATTATATTTTGTGGTGAACTAAGTGACGAGTGTCTACGCTGTAAAAATATGTCGGATTGTAGAAAAATGTTATTTGATATCAAGCCCGTATTAACGGTTATAAGTTTATAAAATGCTTACCGGCAGGGCGGGGGAAGGTATTAGGCTTTTTTCCGGAAGCTACTATGCTTAGGTGCATAGGGTACTTTTCAAGTTACGCTGCCCTTGAGGCGGGACTTCTTTTGCCGAGGCGTACGTTGTTCACGGGACTAGGGTTTTTGCGCTAATGGCTGCGGAGCCCGTGCGCGGAGTTAGATCGGAAGGGAAGACGGGGGGGGGGTCGGGAGGGGTAACTTCCCTGCATACGCAGATCTATTTTTAGAAACAGCTGGACCTTGAAATGAAAGTTACATTGCTACTTTCGTATGAATCGTGACAGGTGAGGGGTTATTGGGGCGGTGCTGGACGAGGGGGGATTGTATCCTGTTTTAGCGAGTTAGTTTGTTAAAAGTAAACGAAACCGAGCGTCGCGATTGGCTGGGGGAGATCGCGACAGCTTGACCGCGTTTATTAGTTATCAAAACGATATTATTTATTTGGTACGGCTTATTGATTTAGTCGTGGGACACGACACTCCACCTTTACTACGGGGAAAAAAAAAATTTCTGAAGGAAAAAAAATTATTTTTATTTTATTAAGAAAGACATCTGGTGTCGAAAGGGTTAAGCCTCAGTCGTGCTCGGAATGTTTGGGGCTCCCGTGCGTATCGCGCACGCAGTGGGACAAGACAGGGCTAGTTTACACAGGTGTTTTACAAGTTATTATTTATTTATTTAATTATTATTATTTTATTTATTTTTTATGCTTGTTATAACTAGTTACCTCCATTTGGTTCGCGCATGTTCGCACTTAAGAAAAAAGGAACACGGACCAGAAAATATACAGAACGGCTAGGGATACAACGGAAGAAGAATTTGCAATTAGCTGGTTGACACTGAGTGGTTTTATATACAGTATTTACAGACCGCCTAAAAAGTACATTTAATACGGCTGATCTAGTCCAGTTGAATTCGGCTAACTTTCAACAATCACTAGGGCTATTGACTACGATATTCTGGTAAGTCAAGTCTATGGAGACAAGGTTAGAGGTATAAGACCTGACCACTCTCCGTACATTTATTTCACGTTTACATAACATTATTAAAGGGCTGACACTAAAGTTACAACGAAAAGTCCTGAGTTCCACACTCACAACAGGGTCGTCACCGCTATTCTCCCAGGGTCTCCAAGACCCTGGCATAGTAATACATATACAACAAGTTACACTAAAAATATGGATTCTGTATTTATCAGCTCTAAGGGCGAGCTGATAACGTGAATCAAGCATTTTACACACAAAGAAGGTATTTCCATTAGGCTACAAAAAAAAATCCAATATTGGTCCGTACGAAGATGGCAGGAGGGACTTGCCACGGAATATTATTTCATTCAACCGACAGGGGCGACATGGAGACAACATACACACTATCATTCGTCTTCAAGCACGGCCATCTTGCATACAGGGGTAGGGAAATATAGAATTTCATTCGTGCTATGAGAGACACTACTAACATTCCTGGGGCAGTCCACCGGTACAGGACAGTAGTGAGTGGAAGATGGAGGGCCTGGTGGCAAATACCGTAACATACATAACAATTTACATTCGGGTGGGGTGGTTTGTTTCCCGGTCCCAGCGTGACAGTGTCACTTGGCGAATTGTCTAGGATCGCTACCTATCATTTGGAGTGTTTTCAGGTACTGCCTATGGCGTACACAAGATGAGTAAACGTCTTTTCAACATCTTCCGGAGCCGGAACGTCTTCCTGGCATCCCACTGAGCTATTGAGCTACAGTCCGTATTGTAAGCGCATCCACGCTATAGTGTCATAGAAACATACTTTATAACACAATTAAAAAAAATCGGTTTCTTCCCTGTTGTGGTCGGTTCTTTTTTTATCTCTACGCGCGACAGAAGCGGAAGCGGGTAAGAGCATATGGACACGAGGACGGTAATTGCGAGTTGGTATGGCAAAGATTCAAGGGAAAATGACGAAGAAACCTCACTCCATGGGTTACGTAAGACTCGTACTTACAGGTCAAAGAGTTCTAACCTGCCAAGGGCTATTAGGACGACCTTCCAACAGCTGTATTCTAGGCCACCTTGACATGGCGCATTATTTGAGTACACTATGTGTTCTCACGTCTCTAGTTAGTCAGACTCACGTTCGCTGGGGGTGTCGGCACAGAAGAGGTGCACGGAATAGCGAATGGAAGGGGGAATGACTAACAAGGGGGACTCATCACCTCTTCATTAAGAAAGGCTCTTACTTCCTGGCTAAAAGGGATTCGAACGCCAGCCGCGAACTTGGGTTACCAAAACACCAAGTTTTATTCGAAGCCGTCGCGGCACGGCAAGTCCTATCGGGGTTACGGTATCGCATCATGTTTTACTATGTCCTTGACGTGATACTTTCCCAGGTTTTTTCCGGTCATGTCCTCTAGTTCGTAAATTACGTTGATCTTTTAAATTATTGTAGGCCGTATTTAAAAAAGAAGTTGACAATAAAGAAACTTTTTCCTTCAATTAAAATTCTATAATAATATTATTTATTTGTCGCAGTTGCCGCCTTAAGTAGGTATACCTTTTGTTCTACACGGAAGCGGAAGCTGACCGAACCTCGGAATTGACAAAATATTAAAAACATTTATCTCTGAAATGATTTAATGTTTGACCTCAAAAGAAAGCAGCTATGAATGAACTTGATCGAAGCTATGTCGCATTCAAAGGGTGGAAAAAAAAAATACGACAAAACTATTGCATTTAAAAGAATTAATTTTTATCAATTACAAATTTGAGCGGAAGGGCATCCTAGGGCAATGTTGATAAGGTACTAATTTTTCACATAAGGTTTTGACCAGGGATTACTAATGCATATGGTGACAATCGCAATTGTATTGAGATTTCAAAAGAAACTAAAAAAAAATTATCTTTGAATAAGTATGTGTGTACAATTGAACGTGAAATACAAGGATGGTACGAAACGAGAATAAAATGAGGATAATAAAAAAAATGGCTTTCTTCAAATATCGAGCAACTCTGCTATACCACCCCAAACAGGTGTTCCATTTTTTCAAGGTTAGTAGTTTTCTCGCGAGATTTATTTTTAGACTAATGCTGTTTAAGAGAGATACCTACCGGTGTCGCCTTGACAACAAAGCTATTGGATTTTACATTTGGATTACAGGTTTCGACTTGAATTTCCGTTCATTATTATTTTATTTTTTTGCCAATTCTTATTCCTTGTGAGTTTGTACAGACAATTTCATTTTTTATGTTTTTACTCTTTATACACTGGCAAGATACAATGTTGTAACAAAACAATTTCTGGAGAGACCCACTGGTTCTGCCCACTGATCACTCACCAGCAAGTACGGACCCGCACCACATGTCTTTACTTTGTTAATTTGTAGAATTTTTGGTAACCGGCCACATATCAAGGCCCTTAGTTGGGAGCCAGTGTCCCGACCTTTTCCCCGGTCTGAACTTACCTACGGCTAGCTGGTCTCCAGGGCACGAGTCTTAGTGAGCTCAGGGCTCCTTATAGGAAGGCGTGGGCTCTTGTTACCTTAATTTTATATTGAGGAGTGCAAAGACAGGTGAGCGAGGATCCGTTTGCAGGTAATTGGCAGTGGGAGGAGAACAGAGGCGAACGCAGTGGTCTTTAAGTGGAAGTTTATTACAATGATACAGTACACAACATGAGGTAAACACAGGACCAGATCAAAACAAGGACAGTAATAAGTATGTCGTAGAAATATGACTAAGAACTAAACAGGGTTAGTACAGTGGGCAAGGATTCCCTTATCTTAATTATGATAACAAGTCCCTGTATTAACTTTTTTACAACAAAATTTGACAGGGGGTTTGTTTATGAAGCAACGGGTTTGATAGTTAAACCTGGAGATTACTGACTTTACACTAATAATGATATTTATGAGTATTCACAAAAAAAAATAAGAATTTGACCAGGGGTTTGTTTATGAGGCAACTGGTTAGATAATTACCCTGGAGATTATTGACAATTATAATGGTATCTCCGAGTATTCACATATAAAATAAGAATTTGGCCAGGGGTTTGTTTATGAGGTAGCAAGTTGATGAAATTTCTCTTGGAGATTGCGGATTCTAACAAATATGGTGAAGAATTTGACCAGGGGTTTGTTTATGAGGCAACTGGTTAGATAATTACCCAGGAGATTATTGACAATTATAATGGTATCTCCGAGTATTCACATAATATAAAGAATTTGGCCAGGGGTTTGTTTATGAGGTAGCAAGTTGATAATTTCTCTTGGAGATTGGATTCTAACAAATATGGTGAGCGTTGTTGACGCTAATTGTGGATAATTCGGACATGGGTTCCCCGGGGAGCGACCTGGTTTCATCACTAACCGACGAGTGAAGGGTGCACTGGTTTTATGGAACTCACGAACCTTGACCGGGCGCGGAGACGGTGCCGATAAACGGTGGACCTTGCATTGGTTGCCAAAGCTCCTTAGTTGATCCTTCGACAGCAATACGTCACGGACCGCGATTCACCAGCCGAAGGGTAGACGAGGCCTTGTACTGATGGTGTCTGACGGGGACATCCGGGGGTAAGAAGGACTCCACGCTAAAATCGAGTTATTGGTTACGGTACGCACGAAGAAGTTATTTACTGGTTGTGGTATGTTTTTAAAACTGCAGCCTAACTTACATTGTGGAGTTTCTATTGTCGGTCAACCTTAGGTTTTGGCGTGGCCTTCTATTATATTTTGTGGTGAACTAAGTGACGAGTGTCTACGCTGTAAAAATATGTCGGATTGTAGAAAAATGTTATTGATATCAAGCCCGTATTAACGGTTATATAAGTTTTTATAAATGCTTACCGGCAGGGCGGGGGAAGGTATTAGGCTTTTTTCCGGAAGCTGCTACTATGCTTAGGTGCATAGGGTACTTTTCAAGTTACGCTGCCCTTGAGGCGGGACTTCTTTGCCCGAGGCGTACGTGTTCACGGGACTAGGGTTTTTGCGCTAATGGGCTGCGGAGCCCGTGCGCGGAGTTAGATCGGAAGGGAAGACGGGGCGGGGGGGTCGGGAGGGGTAACTTCCTGCATACGCAGATCTATTTTTAGAAACAGCTGGACCTTGAAATGAAAGTTACATTGCTACTTTCGTATGAATCGTGACAGGTGAGGGGTTATGGGGGCGGTGCTGGACGAGGGGGGATTGTATCCTGTTTTAGCGAGTTAGTTTGTTAAAAGTAAACGAAACCGAGCGTCGCGATTGGCTGGGGGAGATCGCGACAGCTTGACCCGCGTTATTAGTTATCAAACCGATATTATTTATTTGGTACGGCTTATTGATTTAGTCGTGGGACACGACAACCAGTGCAGCGTTCTAATAACCCAAATAAGGGTAGACACTTCACGTTTTTGTTTTGATTCCCTCCTAATTAAACCGTGGGAACGTTCTGAAACAATTCGAGCGAAATTCCTGGTTCTTGATTAGTCGTTTGAGAATCTCCGTTTCACGGCGGTTTCTCCATTGTAATTCCCTCCGTATACCATTTCATTAGTTCCACATATCGAGTTACTGCGTTCGCGGTTTACTTCGTGGTCCGTTTTTTACCCTTACCACATCGCTGCGTCATCACTGGATAGGCAGATAGGAAGATTAAGGCACAGTGCAGCAGCGAGATACATTTAAACACGTTTATGCGTTGAACTTCTGAATGTGAAAATAAGCGTACCAAGACAGTGCGGTATAGCGTTTTATGAATAGTTAGTTTTACAACAAAATTACAAAAATATTTTAACAATAATTTTATAAAACATAGTTGCAATTGAAATTTCAACAGAGACTGATGGGAAGGAAATATAGATATCTAGGCGTTTACAGGGCTACTTCCCCTATCCGTACTAATGGTGCATTTCTGCTATAAGCGGAGGGTGATAAGCGCAAACTTATTATAACCTACATATTATCTCCTGCACTTAAATATTCAGATTTCTCAATACGTACACCATACCACAACACAACATACACATGACATAACATAATCACTTTGTATACTATTCTTTGCTCACTTCATGTCTTCACAAATTTGTCTTGTACATTGTGTTGTCCACGTAATTGGTGTTATGTTGTACATATTACCTTAAATTGATCTTAGCTCATTGTACCTAACATATCACTGTGTGCACAACATTAAAATATAAATAAATTAATAAATAATTAATAACAATAATAAATAATAATAAGTACACAAAATGCGATGAATCTTGATCATTACCCAGATTACCCACTACACACCAAAAAAATTACTTCTACTACTACTACTACTTTCCCTTATCCGCACCCAACGGTGCATAGAGCACTGCATCGGTACACTAAGTGCAGGGATTCTTGATCATTTTATAACATGAAGGTAAGATAATCAGTCGTACGCTTCATAATTATGATTAGCAAAATTGTATTTTTGTTCTGGCTCTATGCTATTCTGTAGGCGCTTTTTACTGATTTATGATCTATTATTATTTTATGTGTATGTGACCTTGCCCCTACGACGCATACCAGACCTGTAAATTACAATTTATTGCAATTTAATAATAAGCTGTGTCTAAAGAAATGAGAAAATGAGAAAGTTCGTTTTACAGTTAAATTGTTTGCCTTTTTTATTTTGCCACTAGATTTTGTGGTTAAAGTCTGCAGCGAAAAACTTATTGTTTTTTTAGAAAACGGAAAAAACCAGTAAGCATTACATTTGTGGTCACAAAGTAAATCGCTGGATGTTAAATGTGTTTCACGAACGTAAAAATACCCACAAAACTATAATGCTATTAAACAATGATATATATATATATATATATATATATATACTCGTATATGTCTCCGCCTCGTAGCATAGCGATAGGTAGCGCATTTGGCTACCGTGCTTAAGGTCGCGGGTTGGATTCCCGTAGAGGGTCAACATGAAATATTTATTTACGTGTGATTTTCATATTAATATTTCAAGTGTGATACCATGGACTAGTTCTAAAGCGTTAGACTGATCATCCTACCTTCACGTAATAAAATCATCAAGATACACTGCCCATGGTGGTTGCACCTATGCACCATTGGGTGCGGATAAGGGAGAGTAGTAGTAGTAGTAGCACTAATAAAAATAATATTATGTGGTGATGAAAATCTCTGGTTTAGTTCATTAATCATCTTCAGCAATCAAATCGTTTGGTTTTTTATATCAATAAATAAAAATGGTTTACCATTGCAAATGTGTAAATTTATTTAGGTAGGTTAACCACGATTACAAGCGGCGAGTTGCGATACCGAAATTAGCGAAGAAGAGAAAAAATCCAAAATACATTTATACATTATACGAAATCCAATGTATTTATTATGCATTGGATTTTTCTGTTCCTTTGCTGTTTTCGCTCACCTCGCTCGCCACTCCCCACAATAGTGTGTAAATTTCCGGCGCGCGGCGTGAAATAAACAATAAGAAAAACTGACATAAGAAAAAAAAAAATTTTTTTTTTTAATGTGTTTTACGGTCTATTCACGCTTCAGAAGTGGACCAAAAACATATAAAGGCAAAAATTATTAAATAGCAATCTTAAAATAATTTATTGTAAAAAAGAGTATCAGTCACATTTTAAACCAGTTTTTCTCTTACTGCAACATGCGTGATTCGTGTTTTCTTTCTAATTAATCTCTTTTGTGGTTCTTAAATCTCATTAGCAGCATAATTTTTCAATGATATCAATTATTTATTACTTAGTCCCCTTGCGTGTTGTTGGCTTATTACAGAATATTTTCATGTTGTTTTTTTGCACTGAATCAGATTTGCGAGCTGATAGTCGCCTCATCACTTCCACCAACATAATAAAGACAATATAAAATTTAAAAATATCAAAATTGGTGAATTAGAAATTTACAAAATCCTACATTGAAAAAGCCAAGATATGGAAATGCTAAGCATTTAGGGGAAGGTCATGTTCAGCGAAAACATCCAATCTATTGGTTCTCGGCATAAAATATCCAAACAATTCAATGTAACATGCGTATTAATTAAAAAAAAAATAAAATAAAAAAATTACCAGTAATTTTATGATTTAAGAAAAAATATGGTACACGACGATAAACACGCCTTAATGAGGACTTCCAAGATTAATCTCTTCTGTGATCAGACGTCTGGTGGAAGATTGAAGCCTTCACATGAAAATTATTATAATCAAGACTCGCTACTAGGAAAAATGAATTTAAGTCTTTATTTTTGATACTGAGTGATTGGAGAGAATTTAGGACAAGAGGATCTTCATAAAAATACGTAGATAAGGCAGTCGATGCGGAAACAGAATTATACGATACTTAAATTGAAAAGATGAAAACGATTCAATATTTTTGCCACAAATTTTAAAGTTCAGTACGATTGTTGCAAACTTTAGTCTACAGTACTTAGATCCAGGTTCTAATGTTACCTATGTACGTAATATGTTTGTCCGCCCCGTGGAGCGTGGTATGCGTGAGATAGCGGCTCAATTCCGTGCGGATCAACATAAAATAGGAATGAATGATTAAAAATTAATAAAATAAGTATTGTTTTTGTAAAAATTCCATCACAATAAAGATATTACACGTCAATATATGAAAAGACACACTAAATTTTAATATTTATTTATTTATTAAATTATTTCACATATTACAATTTATTTCTTTTTTCTTAATGAAATACCTCGCTGGGCAAAGCCCGTGTTGAGTTATTCATTTACAAACTTTGTTAGATTATCTTGAAGAGTTAAAGTGAAGAAATTCCAAGCTTCATTTGTTCCTTTGTGATTTGTGATTTAGAATGTCAAACCATTTGATTTGATTTATGCTTTTCTTCATATATTCATAATTGATGTTGGTTTTGTATGCATTTTAGGTTCATTACATTTTGGTGGACTATTACTTTAAATTTCCTTATTTAACACAGTAGTAAAAATGATCTGTCAAGGATGACTGATCAATTATAGCAGTAAAATGATTTTTCGACCTAACAATTATATTATGATCTATGCAGGTCTCACGTTATTTGTCTCTCCTTGTTGCTTTGTTTACAGCTGCTTTAAAAGAGTAATGTAGAAGAAAGTTTTCGTATTTATTTAGTTGTGCTTGTCGTTTCTTTAGTATGTCTATATTCAAATCTCCAACTAGAATATTTTTTTTAACCACCTCAAGAAGCCAGGATTTAAATTAACTCTGAATGCTCAAAGCGAAAAAAATAATATTACTACCATCCTTCTCACTGACATGACAGTACGAAGCATGATAATTTATAATTACAGGTTACATCGCTTCCTGGTTTCGCCAGAAAGCCGAAAACACCGATCCCCGTAAACGGCCGTGTAAAATTTCAAAGCCAATCTGATGCGCTCACCAATTTAGGGTCTTTACGTCCAATTACACGCGCCTGGAATTATATTCAGGAAGATGTTATTCAATGATGACCGCTCTGGCATTTTTGGATCCCAAGAATAAGAAGAAAAAGTAAAGTAAGAAGATACTGATAACAATACTGGCTCCCATGACGATGTATTATTAGAAATAATGACTAAACGTTTTGTATGTCATCATATTGATAGCAATTTATTCTTATAATTTACATTAATTTTTTTTTTCACCACCTCAACAGGCCAGGAGGCCCAATTACAGAGAGAAACAACGTCACAAACACCCAGGCTTGAGAAAAATCCCTTTTTGTTTATTTTTTTTTTGTTCTCACCGGGAATCGAACCCGAAACCTCCGTATCGTGAGTCCAGCGTCTTCGCCATTACGCTACGGAGGCCGCTATGTTTTTCTAATGTATTAAACATGGGTCGCCACTGAGTAAGTCGCCTTCTTCTGTAATTCTATTACTAAATATTAAATATTATACATGTTGAGTACATAGGGCCTTTGTGAAACTGAAGTTTTTTTGGTGGAACACATCATATTTACGAGATTTCAATAATTTGGTCAAATTTAATGATCTAAATACACTTTTTAAGCCTTAAAAAAACCGAGTTAATAAGATCTTTTGGAATTTAAAAACGGTCAAAAGGGATCTGGACTTGACATAACTTGTTCTCCGTTATGTTTGCTTCGTGATAGTTAGTACCCAACAAGGGCGGGCATCTTGCCATCTTGTATTCACATCATACCTAAAACATACAATAAAAAAACGGTAAAATTATGAGTAGTTAAGTGAAAGATTAAACATTATAGAAAGTTGCTGTTGTATATTTTGGATTTGATGCTCAAACTAACAGTTCTTGTAAATTTAATTTAAACTATTTTATAAACAACATTTTGAGTGTCTAAATACTTGTAGACAAAAACTGGATTTCACCCATTACGGGGTAATAATTACAATTTGACATCTCAACAGAGACGAGAAGTTTGGAAGGGAATATGGATATCTAGGGCTTATGACCTGTCATTGGCTGGGTTAAGTGGCCACTTGATGTATTACAACATTTCCCATTTCACCTATAGTATTGATATCCAAATCTGCCAATTATCAGAACTTGTATATATACAGTGAAATGGCGCGACGCTTCACATGTGAACACTCTCTGTCATCCATTGAGAAAATTGCCAAAGCATTTTAGCAGTAACCCTTTGTGATTGCAAGTGAGATTCTTTGCCGAATTACATCACCTACTAGGAAACGCCTGAAGATGACTCTTCAATTTGTTATGCTTATAACTTTTTACCAGCTAATTTTTATAAACAACATTTTAAGTATGTCCAAATACTTGTAGACAAAAACTGGATTTCACCCATTACGGGCTAATACTTACAATCTGACATCTCAACAGAGACGAGAAGTTTGGAAGGGAATATGATGTCTAGGCGTTGGCTGGGTTAAGTGGCCACTTGATGTATTACAAAATTCCCACTTAACCCAGCCAATGACAGGGTCATAAGCCCTGCAAACGCCTAGATATCCATATTCCCTTCCAAACTTCTTCGTCTCTGTTGAGATGTCAAATTGTAAACTATTTTATTTTGCGAGTCATTATAATAATATATGTATCGGTAGGAAGTAAAAGTTTTAAATTCTTGTAGGAACATGGTTTTAAGGCCAGAAGATCTTGAAAGTCGTTTTTTGTTACTATAATACAAACCTCTTTTATCCTTTATTAGACTTTGTCACTAGTTATCACGGAATGACATATACCTTATACCTACTTGTTATAATTTACTATTTTGTTCTATTAAGATATTTTATTTTTGAAAGCTTTCACCTTGTTGGGGACATTTTCTAACTGCATCAATCAACACAAAGAAGCTTAAATGCCAATTTACTAAATATTGTTAAAGTAATAATACGATGACAACTTCTGAAACTATTTAAAAACTGTTGCTAAATTTAATTTCGTGGTCGGCCTTTAAATTTGATTAAGCAGTGCTGCATTTAGTGCTAAGTTTTTTTCATACATAGAAATGGAAATACGGAGACTGCAAAGAGAATGCTCTGTTATGGTATTCCGTGGTTCTGTCAGTTACTGATCCATCAACTTGAGAACACCATACACAGGACTACGTCTTTGTACGTAGGTTGTTGCGTCCTTATGTCCATTTAGAGCTCAGTTAATGTGGCCAACAGGATTTATAATCATGTTACATAACGAAAGGGCAATGTTAAAAGGATGTTATTATTCTGTATCCACTTTGCATGTGCATTTCAATTATGTACGAGTGTACAAAACAGCGGGTAGGTCGTAATAAGATAGTAAATTTTGAAACTGGTGGTAATTACGAGTTTCTTTACTTTAGTATTAAATTCATGTTTTTAATTAATTTGATCATATTACAGTACCCGAAGTTCCAATTTTCTAATTTATTGTCCATTGTTACCTTTTCAAAGGCCTGACTGACATACACTGCGTGTTTGAGAGTAGTAAGGTATTCGAAAATGGATTAAATTAAATTGAATTAAAAATTCAGAAATTTATTTGCACAATCTAGTAATTTTCCTTTTTTTTTTTTATATTATACTTTTTTTAGGAAATAAACATTTTATACATTTTAGAACATTAAACAGTATAGAGACTTAAATAACATAATATTTACATTATAAAATAATAGGTAAGCTTAGAATATGTTTATTTATTTAATATGTTATTATTATTATTTTTTTTTTTTAAGTGTCTTAAGTTATGTTTTGCTGTTCCTTCCCAAAAAAAAACTAATTTTTGTGCTTGAGAAGGGACTTACACGTTAAAACAGTATTTTATTAATTTCTTTTTCTTTTAAATATTTGTTTATTAATTTTTCAATTACATTACATAATTTTTCAATGATAACATCAAAATTATTTTTCTTTGTTTTGCAATTTCAATAAGTAGGCACCAATTTTCGACCGGTTATTATCACTACGTTTTTCTTTATTTATTAAAAATTAATTATTTTCTTCCTCAGGGAATTAGCCCTAGAGAAAACCAAAGAGGGCGGGGCGACCATTTCTGAAATGACGCAGCTAAAATAAGAAGACCCCTTGATTTCTTCCCTGTTTTCTTCCAATCAATTTGCGGGTAAGTCCAATCATTATTTTATGTACCTATTTATTATAGTTGCTAAGCGAATGAAAAAGATTAATGATTTTTAATGGAAATTTAAACAACTGTCTTGTTTGCATCCGCTCTTAGCACTAGCTTAGTACGAGTGAGTTTAAACGGTGGTGGGTGTATTAATTTCAAACTGGGTAGCCAAGTTCTTGGTCGCATGTCTTCTTTGACGCGGTGTTCATTTTTGGATTGATACGCATCGGCCATCTTTGGAGCCTGATAAATTGTAACAGCCGTTAGGTAATTTAGTTAATTACTTTTCCCTTTTAAGGGACTGATTTTAATTTTGTAAAACTTGCATCTCGGGAAGGTGGAAGCCTCACACGACACGTTTTGTGGTAACAAATAAATCAGCTCTCGGAGCTGCGACACTGACTTATTTGGTCACGCGGCGGTTGGCGATCCTGCTGAACATGTGGCGGACCTTAAATGGAGATGTGCATTCTCGTTTCTGCTTCTCTGTTCTCTGTTCTCTGCTGCTCAAATGCGATCAACTACAGGGCTGTATTTCATCTGAAAAATGTCTACGTTTTCATGTAACGTTTAAGTGGTCAAGTTTGAACGCAGCTTTTGTGAAAATTGGCAATTATATAACCACGCGATACGTATTGCCTCTGAAAATCTGAGCATCCCTGCTAAGCAGCCCATAAAATACATTAAAAAAAATGATGTTCAGTTTTATAAGAAACACGAGCATGGTTATTGAGAAAAAAACACTATATAATAATATGTTTGAAGTAGGTAGTAAAATTTTAAAAGTTTTAACGATTCAGAAATCCTTACAAAAGTTTTAACTTTGGAGTTTCAGCGTGTAAACCCCTGAGTACGTAGGGAAGATTGTAATAGCTTACCTACAAGTGCATAATTATAGTTTATTTCTTGTCGTGTACCTCTGTTCTACTTAGTTAATACTTATGTTATATGATCACGGAGGTATATTTTCATTTGCACGCTAGTAATATGGTAGCAAAATATAGTTAAAAATTTCAGCGATAATAATATTATCGTGTAAGATTTCAATTCCTTAAATATAACGCGATATACTTACCTCTGTAAATATACGACTTAGTAAAATCGATTTTTATTGCACCTATATTATATCTACTACATAATTACTTACTCTGATTGAATTTGATATCTTTATTGATATGACCTCACACTTACCGGTTGAAAACGGAAGGTATATTTTCGTGTAATTAATATCACCTTAATCGAAACAGGTTTTTTATTGGTCAATATTTCATTATTAGTTCTAAGCGGCCATTTATACTTCGAGATCAATTAAAATTCAAAGCTGACGTTTATTTTATTTTTTCTGTATATTTTGAAGGCAATTTTCTTAATTGAACATGCGTAAGCCTAAAATATTTAGATATTAAATGACATTAGAGCTGTATGATAAAGTGCTCTTTTTTTAAATATTCAAAACATTTTTCTTACTTAAAAAACCGAGTGATTTACTTCCCAATCATAATTTAAAACACTCATTGACACGGCAATTTATTGCACGTATTTTGTTATTACTAAAGCAATTTTTATTTTACAAATTAAACTCAGTATTCAAATAACTTCCTGAGTGGTTATTAAAAAAGTTAATTTGATAAATTAGAACTGAGAAAAAAAATCGTTTTAATTGCAGGGTGCTTTGTAGATTGCCTAAGAGCTGGCGCTTATTTTTAATTGGATTTTTAACAAGCGTTGTACAAAAATAGATTGGAATGTTAATTTGATTAAAATAACAATAGAGTAATTTTTCGTAAACAATAATTACTACGCCAATTAATCACTTGCCAAAAAACTTTAATTATTAATAGACAGCTCTAAAAATACAACGTTTGTTTACTTACAATACTTCCCTACAGCCATTCAAAAATAATTTTACTTTCGCATTTAAAATCCAGTTGATACCGGAAAAAAATCTCTCATTATTTTTATCATTAATTTTCTAAACTAAGTTGAAGTTACTTTCTAATTTAAGTTACTAAGCTTATAGTAAAATCGACGGTCCCAACGTATACTGTCGAATCTGAAAAAAGGCGATTTTCGTTTTATTGTTTTTAAACTGTCCAATTTACATAATATTTGACAAAGTCTAAAAAAATTTTCCACTTCATTTTGGGGGTTTTTTTATATAAACTGTAAATTTTTAATTTAAAAAACACGTGCATTTTCTTGCTAAACAAGTCCCAACACAACACGTAATCGGCTGGAAATCCATACAAATCTCTCTACTGGAAAACTTCCCTGCATATTTGTGAGATAAAAAAAGATCTTCGCCGAACGTACAAATCCAAACTTCTCGAACTAAACAAAAACAAAAACAACCTTAATAACACAGTTTAAATACGGTTTAAATTCGCGTGTTATAACGCGGTCGCTTACGATCTTTTATACTTGTTTTCAGTCTCTGCAGGTGTTCGCGCGACATTGTGTCGCCAAGTTAAGACGCATCCGGTTTTCCACGCGTAAAGCAAAAGGAACCTAATTAAAAGGTCGTTTTCATCACATTTTCTTAAAAACTATCTTATATAATCTGTTTACTTTTGTGCCCATGTGTCTGCATTTTGCTTTACGTTTACCTGTCGAAGTCAGTGCGCTGGAAACTGTATTTATTTTTTCATGGCGCCACTATTAAATCATAAATATTTAATTAAATACGAAACTTTATGTTGTTGTTTTACGGATTTGACCCGTGAAAATTTTTATGTTAAAAATAAATTATTCAAACTGTCATGTTGTCTTACGTTGAACAGTATAACGTGAATTAATTACAGATTGTTCTACCAAATGTTGTTCCAGTGTTAAAAACTTCCTGGAAACCTTGTTCCGGAATTTTTGCTTATTTAAAATTAATTTGCATTAACTTGTACCATAAATATATATCATTATTATAATAGATATTGTAAAAGTGATGTTTAAGTTGTGTATTATTATTCGTCCGACTCGTAATATAGCGCATTGTGTATTCGACTTGCAGGTTTGATTCCGCGTGTCAATATCACAGATTATAAAATATATTTGAATGTGGTTTTTCACATTAAAATATTTCACATGCTATGATTCGTTAGGCGCTGAAGCGTAAGACTGATGAACTTGCGTTCATATTACAGATAATTAAGATCCACAGCACCAAGAGTAATGCAATGAAAAAATACGGGATCTCTTTTTTTTCATGTTCCGGATAACCAAAGGTAGCAGAAAAATAAAAACAATAGTAAAATCATTCCATCGAATTCTAGAGAATTAATCATTACTTTTCCGTAAAAAAATTAAGTCCCAATTTGCAAATACATTTTTGTGCATTGCTAGCTTGGTCCTTTGCAAAAGTACCTAAAAAAACTCATTTTTTCGTACCCTCAGTAAATATTCTTAAAAAATAAATTACTAAAACTTTTCCTGATAATAATGATTACATTTTCAAGACAAAAAACAAAAGCTTTGAATCTCATTTTTGTACGTAATATCCGTACCCCCATTTATTTTCTATTAATGACATGTTATTACTCACTGATTCTTGAGTAATATCACAGAGATATGACTTGTTCAAGGGTATTTTAACAATGTACGAGATAAATGCAATGTGCACTAAGATTAAGTACATAATATTACTTCTGCATGGGAGCCTCGAAGGCATTTAATCCAAACCAGAACAAAATGGCGATTTCCAGGCGATACCAAGAGAAGTGTCAGATTAACTTAATGAATATGGTAATTAATGCGATAATAATACTTGCAGTTGTGGGTGGTCGCCTGTTATCGCTTCAACTTTCAAGATATCATAAAGTTGTGTTACTGGAGACAGTAAAAGGAAAGATAATATTCTTTACACCGATGAAAACATACGTTTAAAAAATATCAGGTTTTGATCGAGTGATCGAGTCAGATTGAAATTTTTTTAGAAGTTCGAAGGATTTTTTTAATCGGAGTTGCAGGAAGGTTATTCTCATAGAACACCCAGGCTTGTAAAAGCGGCTTGTATTCTAGTAAAAATGAAAAGCGTTTATCACCTCTACCACCGGAAGCATTTAACGCCTGCCGTCCTGGCAGACCTCCAAGGCAATATTTCTTATGTAATCGACAGTGATGGATGCGGGACATACGTGAGTGGACCCGGGAGATCTGGTGATGTCCACATGCTCCACACAGGAGCGAACGTGGCGAAAAAAAAAGAATTTGAACTGACTAGATATCTTTACATACATTATGTACATATGTACATGTACATGTTTGTGGAAAAAAATGTTACACACCACACATTTTGAACTCCCATATTTTTTAAATAAATAATATTTTAAATAATCACGCATAGAAATGACAACCGTATACAAGCTCGTTAAAAATTCGGTAGCTACAAAATATTCTACCGTTTCGGTACTAAATTCAACTTTATAATGGCCTCAAAAAGTGAATATAGCAATCATTTTAATGGAATTGAATTATTTCTTTCATTTCAAAATTTACTTCGTCTACTTTTCCAACTTTTTCAGCACTGTTCCTGCAGTATCGTATCTCAACGACGATAGGTGGTGTCCATTGACACCATTTTGTCATGTCTATAATATTAGTCTGTGCATAAATAGTAATATCATTCAAAAAAACTTATTTTAATTTTTTTACTTAAAACTCCAGCACAAGAAGGTATTGCACCCAGCTCTTCAATTACGTGGTACTTAACATTCCTTAAATAATATATGATGTCAGTAATATTTTCTTTATTTAATCAATAAAAAGCATACTTAAAAGTTCATTATGTTCAGTAATAATGCAACATGCAGATAGTTAGGGTTGCCATAATAATTGCTCGTCACTGATACGGGACAAAAAAAACTTGGATGGCATGAATTTACTATCAAAATCTGGTTTAAAAAAGCCTGTGTGTGTTGCCAATACCTATGTTTTCTTTGTAAATATGTCGTGTTAGATTTTTAAAATTTGAGTTTAAAACGTATTGAGCTGTGAATGCAATATTCATAAATAAGCTTCACCTATTGGACAAACTATCAAAAATGGACGTATTATGGCAACCCTACAGATAGTAAACGGCTTCGTGGCTAAATATTTATGGAGTACGTAGGTAATAAATTCTGAATCTTAAATTAACTATTTAACATATTATACAATATAACAGTTAGTAACTATGCATTTATATAAATAGATCTTACATAATATGTATTTATTAAATTTATTATTTCCCATAAACCGGGTAGTGATCTAGTGGTAGAGTTACGGACTCCGTATTGGGATCTCTAGGTGCAAATCCTACTCCACCTCAATTTGTTTCCTGCTTTCTGGTAAGGTTATTTTCAATTTTTCTTATTCAACCCTCAAATTCAATTATTTAACTTGATAACAAGTTAGAGCAAATTTGTTAAAAATAAAACAATAATTAAGAATTTTAAAAGAAGTAAGAATCAGATTAGGTCTAAATTAGGAATAAAACTTGTTTCAAATAAGATAAAAAACTTTTTTGAAAATTTTAACATTCGTGAATTTTATATAAATATTGTATAAGGTGGCGCTTATGCGATTCATAAAAAAAAACATTCCCGCAACTAAAAATTTTTGCTAACCAATCTAAAATACAGAAGTATAATGAAATAAACTATGTAACATATACATATAACATTTATTTTGCACCGTTTTCCTATTTGCTTTCTGTCAATGTAATTGCCAGTTACACTGTACGTACGTAATGGCCTACTTATAAAAAATGGTTTGCTTAAAATTGCTTTGTTTATGTTTAAGTCGTGATAACTACCAAACCAAATAAATCATAAGTCGTAACTCAAACTTTCAATTATCAAACGTCGTATCTACGTAATCTAATATTTCCAATCTTGTTTACAGGTAAAATTACAACAAAAACAGTCGATTGACAAGCAATAAACCTTGGAACTGTAGCTAACGATTGTGTTTTTTGCAATTCTTTTGTTTTACAAGAGACGGTCAAAAAAAATTGCCGCCGCGCCGCCGTTCTGTTTACAAACGTGTGTAGCAATGGCGCCTGTTTGTGCTATTATCTGTGATTTATGTTTCACAGTCTTGTCTATCCATTATTTACGGTTTTAGTCCTGATTACTAATAGAACCTACCTGCTCTTATTTTGAAAAAAAAGTATCTTGAAAATAGTAGGTGTACAAATGTCGAAATTAGAGCAGAGTGCAAGGCTGAGATAAGCACTATCGACAAAATTAAGAAAGGGCTTTTACGATGGTTTGGTCATGTGGAGCGAATTAATGAGGAAAGAACGGCTAAAATAAGTTTAAATGCAAGTGTGCCGGGATGTAGAAGCCGTGGAAGGCCGAGAAAGACATGGCTTGACCATGTACGTCAAGTACTTGAAAGTGGTCATGTAAGTAGTCGGAATAATCGGCGTATGTGCATGAGAAGATGTATGAATGTAGAGGAAGCAAAGGAAGTCTGTCAGGACAGAGTGGTATGGCGTTCTATCCTCTCTGCCTACTCCTACACATCACTAAATACATTATTTTTTTATTTATTTTATCAACTCTTTTTTATTTTTCTTCTCGTGGGATTTCTCCGCTTCAAAAAGATGTATACAAAGAGAATTGGAATAGTGTATTACAAATAGCATAATCACTCTAAATCATTGAAATTATTTAGTCAATTTATATCAAATATACTGTCAATTCATTGATTTTGTCATTTTTTGTCAATTCGTCAGTAAACTTAATTTCATTTGTATCTTTAAGTGTTTTAAACATTTTTGAAAACGCTTAATTAATTTATAAAATATCTTGGCGTATGTATATATTATACTCATTACATTTGTATTGACTTTCTACTTTAAAATCATTTTTCATTTAATAATTTATTGAATATTTCAGTACAAAATGACATCACAGCAACACATTAGCGTAAATATAATATCTTTATGAATTTACTTACATCGCTATTAGTTTGTTGACCGTTGACTATAGTAGACCACACACGGGAAGTCGAAAATTATCACCTACAAAGTTTTTGGCAGGACTCGAAATGCTACATATAATTATATGATTAGTTATCATCTTTACTATTTTTAAAATACATAAATTTATTCATATCGGTCATTGGAAATTTCAAGCGCAAGATAAATTTTTGTCCTACTAAAAAATTCTGGAATAGTCAAGCTATAATAACATAATACCCACGACTCAAGTTATTTTTAAATTAATGTTTCTTAATAGCGAGAAAGGATATAGAAAGAGATGCAAATGTTTCCTGTAATATAATCTACAGATTTTTTGAATTTGTAGAAGGAAAAAAAATATCTTTAACATTTAGAATTTAGACAAACTAAACCAGGAATATTTTACCGCTTTTTAATGAAAAACGATTTGAAATTTAAATACTATTATATTATCGACTAAACATTAATTGAATATTTTACATTTAAAACTTTTATTCTGTATTTTTTTTTTCAGAGAAAAACACTACCCTAAACCTGAAATCTGAACCACTGAAATCTACCATTTATTTATGTATTATTTTACATAGTTTATTTGGCTACATCAGTTGATTAGTGGGGTTCCAAGTGAACCATACAATATTATGTACAATGATAAAATACTAAATTTTTCTGAACATTTACCAATATACATATCTTCATTATCCCAAAATCCACTCCCTATGTGGAGCATATGGACTACACAAAACTACCTCCATGCTAAGAGATCGATCTCCCGGTTCCCCTGTGTCTTCCGAACCAGGGTCAGATAAAATTTCCGACCAGGTACTTGTCACCAATATAACATAAGGATATTTATGGAGGTGTTTTATATTACCGAACGTGGAAAAATTTATCAGCCATTAATAATTATTTCATCCAATTAATTAGCGAGAATTTAACTGCCCTGGGAGTTTACACGAGCGGAAAGCGTTTAAGGCTGACATTCTTTATCTGCATTCCTCTACGGAGACAAATTAGTAACAAATGAAGTCGGCGCCAGTACTGGGACCACCACCCGCTTTTCAGGAGAGCCTTTAATGATATGGTCATGTTTACATGGGAATATGTAGGCGGATTGAGCAATCTTAGGTCAACATTTCATTCATTTGTTCCCTTATACGCACTTAATGGTGCATAGGGTATAGTTACAATACAGTGCAGTAGATTTTTATGATGTTATTACCTGAAGGAATACATACAGTGGAAATCATCAAATCATGTATTTTTCTCTGAGTTTAGCATCTCTTTAATGTAAAATAGAATAGGTAATAAAAAAGGAATATAATCGTAGATTTTAGATGTTTTGTAGTTTTTATGTTTTTTTAAAAGTATAACCAAATATGAATATATTTTTTTAAATGTGTGCGTCAGCTCTTACACATGACTGCGGTGCGATTTTCTTAAGGTTTTAGACACTTCTGCGCATACGAATTCAGTACAAAATCGTATGCGCAGTAGTTCCACAAAATTAACAGAATCGAGGCCCTGGAGTTTAGTACGATTGTCTGAATATACAATAAGCAAAGGTAGAAAAAATTTCATCCGCCATCTTGAATTTTTTTTAAATTGTGTAAATATAAAATTATGACCCCTATTTCCCCGAAAAACCTAACCCACATAACGGGTCGGTACTTTTAAATGTAAAAAGTTTTTGAGCGGTCCCATGCGATGACCTCATCCTAGTAAAATTCACTTATAACTTTTCTTTGTTACAAGGTTCATATTGCGACGCTATTTTGCAACATGTTAGCGATGTAACAGAGGTTATCGTTCGATTTCACTACTCGTCAAATTTGCGTACCGGCGCTTTAAATGAAATCGATTGTTAAGGAGTCAAAGCCAAGAAATAGCCAACGATGTATTTGACAGAGGCGAAGAATATTGATATTGACATCTTCCACATTATTAAGGACAATTTTAAAAGTCAAATAGTTACGCTTATTCAATATCCCGTGTTTTTACTCCAATTCGTTGATCGAAGATTGGTCAATGCTCCTAAAAAAAAACTTAACTAAACGAGGCTTTAGTTAAGTGGCGAAAATATCTTAGCCGTACTATCAGGATCAATGTCCAGGGTCCCTTTATGTGCCGACTCGAAGAACAATTAACGAGATAGTAAAAGCCTTTTAGAAAAGGCATATTATTATTTACTCATGTCAAGATTTAGCATCGGTATATTTATATAGAACATTCTAATTTCTTTTTTGATGTTATTTCATTTGACGATTATAAAACTGTATCTGGAAGGTGGTTATCGAGGACATTCAAACGAAATATTTCTATGATTTTGTGTTAGTTATTTTTATTTGTCATCTCTGACAATATGGTGACTAACTTTAA
This sequence comes from Micrasema minimum, assembly GCA_022494985.1. Taxonomy (NCBI): domain Eukaryota; kingdom Metazoa; phylum Arthropoda; class Insecta; order Trichoptera; family Brachycentridae; genus Micrasema; species Micrasema minimum. The sequence continues at coordinate 45,852 of JAGVSP010002702.1, forward strand.
TCGTCAAATGCTTCATCAAATAAAAAAATAAACTAAAAATACCTAGGTTATGTTTTTGATAATCATAACTATTGATGAATCCTGAATTTTAGATAATTTTCGATAAGTTGAGATAACTCGTAAATAGCGCTTATTAAATTAGTCCATTACAGTCGAGATAATATAAGGTTTTAGATTGCATTAAAGACACTTTAGTACATTGGTTATGGTACTAATAGTGTTGCTATTTTACTAAGCATACTCGAGTTTTTTGTATTTTTTTATTGGAGTTGGATTGCCCTTAAAATTGCATTTTATTGTTAATTAGAAATCGGGGATAATTATCAGTAGGTAATATTTTCCAAGTATTAATCTTTTACATTCAAACATTATCCCCCGAAATGCAATTAAGGCAACCTTCTCCATACATATTTAAATAAAACTTCACAAAGTACCCAACAACAAACATTTCAATAATATTTTGCATTTAAAACCTACTACTATTTACAAAAATAATATTCCCGCATGGGTAGAGTAAATGGATTTTTTTAAATCTCAGCGTCTACCCTTATAACTTACAAAATGCAATGTGCATATTTTTTACTGCAACCACAAAGAATACAGAAACACCAAACACCATTAAAAAAACATTTTAGTGTATCTTTATAGATGAAATTAATATGTTTGTCGAGATTTACTAGCGGACCTTAAAGGTACAAGTCAATACGGGTTAAAACAATAGTAAAAAACGTGGCGAGAGATAATAAAATGAGTCTAACGAACAATAAATAACTTAAGTAGTATGACTAAATTAATGACATAAATTAAAAATAAATTTTATACAACATTTTGGGTCGTGTTCAAATACTTGTACACAGATCTGGATTTTATCCCAAGACCTTCCTTTAAGATCTACCTCATTTCTGTAGGGATATAAAATAATCATAAATTATTGATATCCCAACACAGACAGAGAAACTCGGGAAACGAATGTGGATTATCTAGGCGTTTACAGGGCTTATGACCTGTCATTGGCTGGGTTAAGTGGGTATATTAAACTCGTCTTCGACGTTCCGCATTACGGAAATTTTCTATGCTGGTGTCATCTGTTGAGAAGAATCCACATTCGTTTCCAGAGTTTCTCTGTCTCTGTTGGGATATCAATAAAATCTGATATCAGCCCAGCATGGGTATAATCCAGTAATTTGTCTACAAGTATTTGTATACATTTAAAATGTTGTTAAAAATAAATTGCCTGATACAGCAAATACTTGAAAGTGGTCATGTGAAAAGTCAGGATAATCGGCGTGCGAGCATGAGCGTGTATGGAACGTGGAGGAAGCAAAGTAAGATTGTTCGATGTTGCTACATATTGCAAATTAATTTATAACCCGTGTGCAAACGAGGCCTAAGACCTTAAGTTTATCTAAGCTAGCCCGTAGAACAGACGTGATCTGGCTAGAACATTGTACTTTCTTGACAAATCGCTAGATCTAATTTCTAATCGGGCGGTGTATCCGCTACAGAACACAGTGGCAAAAACTAGTCCATAGACAATTAATTGAATAATTGAATATTTCAATTATTGGTTTGTCTGACAATGCTATACTTTTACCAAGCAGCTGCTAGAAACCTAATAGTTGTACTATTGGTTTCCAATCGTTTTATCCTGCTACAAATACATAACGATAAGCGCATTCTTAGTTACCATGCTTTTAAATGTATTATTTTGCTCGTGTTTTCATGTAAAAATAAAACATATATTATTTATTTTATTTTATTCAATCGGTTTCAACGACAAGCAGGATTAAATTAGATTTTTAGTTAGGAATTAGGAATAATGTTTTAAAAATAATAAAAAAGTTTAAGTACCACCTTAACAGATTATTACAGTGAAACCCCCACCCTTTCCCTAAGACTGTTTTAAAGACTATTGAGTCTTTTTTTAGTCCAGCACAACTCTACCGATTTTTTAAAGCTAATCCGCGAAATTTTATAGATTCAGTTTTAACTGTAAAAAGCGAAGAAAAGGTTGAATACGCGACCAAATGCTTTCATTGCCCCTATCACCGTCTCGGCTCTAAGATTGGATTTCGGCTCATAAACACATTCACCCCAACCTGCTCAAGGAGCTTGCCCAAATTTACAGTGATAGGTATATTAGTTATTCTACCCATTTTTTAGTCGTTAGTTACAACTACCTCCCGCCCAACCACAGCCTAACAGATTATTAATAAGCTGTATTTTTTTTATTAGCATTTCCAATATCTATGTGGAGCATATGTATTCCACAAACTACCCCCAAGCAATGCTATCAGCCGCCAGTCCTCGTGCGTTCGTCAGGTCTACGTCCCATAATTTTGTAGGAAACTATAAAAAGCTTGCTGTAAGCCAAAAAAAATATGGGTACTAAAAAAATTAAGAATGTAAAGAAATTAAGATAAGTGTGTTAACTTGGCAAAATAAAATTCTTAAGACAGCTTTCAGTACCTACTGGCGTTATTTGTACCATCACAGGAATATTATATTCTTACCGGTTTATGGGTTATTGGATATTACCAACTCATATAATTATTTAAGTATTCGTTTCAATATGTTGTCGTACCTGTTTACGGAGAAGATATATCAGAGTAATTTTCATGAAAATCTTAACTGGTTTTATTTGCCAAAGTTATCGTCTGTTAATTTTTGTATTTATGGACACTCTGGTCATCTGAATAGCATAAAAAATTGATTATCTCGAAATTAAGAAATTATGGTGTAAGTGTACCCAAAATAGATGACATGTTATTAATTAATAAATGTATAGTCTCTTATTAAAAATTAAAAATATTTTTTTAAATGTTTGTTTATTTATTTTAGAATACACAATGGTCGAAACCCGTGCTTGGTAAAAATAACAACTCTGCTTTGAAAATTTAAAAGCTGGTATCTACCATGTTATGTGTCTCATATCAATAATTAAAATGGTTCAATAAATCATTGTGTTTCAGAAGAATATACTTGTTTCACAGCTAAACCAGTAATTAATATGATAATTTTTAACGCTTCTAATATTTACAGATGTAAATTCAAAGGCGGCTTATTATTTGTTTGTATAAAAGGTTCTTCACATTATTTTCGGTAAAAACAGTCATCTTATATCAAATAATTCAACTCGTAAATTCTTGAAAATACGTGTATACGTATACGTTTAATGTATTAACGTAAAATCACACCTTGTTTGTCATGTTCTTAAAATATTTCGTGTTTACAATTTTAATTGATATTCAAGAATTTTAATTGGTCTCTTAATATACAATTTTTAGTTTCAGATTTTTTTCAATCCTGGGGCGCATTTTTACTGAGATTACCTACCTAATAGGTAAAAAAGGGAATAGGTAGTACCTTGTCCTTTTTTCACAATAACCTTATATCGTTATGCACTGCTAAGAGGCTAAATTGGCAGTGCAAAATGGAGTTCTGGTACCAACCCTTATGTATGGAAGCGAAGCATGGAGTTGGAAAAATAAGGATGAAAGTAGATTGAATGCAGTTGAAATGCGATCTCTCAGGTGAATGTGTGGTAAAACTATGTATGATAGGTGCACTAATGTTGAATTAGAGCAGAATGCAAGGCTGAGGTAAGCATTATCGACAAAATTAAGAAAGGTCTTTTTTCGGTCATGGTCTTGGTTCGGTCATGTAGAGCGAATGGATGATGAAAGAACGGCTAAAAAAATATATGATGCGACTGTGCCTGGATGTAGAAGTCGAGGAAGGCCGAGAAAGACATGGCATGATCAAGTAAAACGTGGGCATGTAAAAAGTCGGAATAATCGACGTGCGTGCATGAGAAGATGTATGAATGCGGAGGAAGCAAGAGAAGTATGCAGGACAGAGTGGTGTGGCGTTCTATCCTCTCTGCCTACTCCTTCGGGGAAATGGCGTGATGGTTAGTTAGTTAGTTATATCGTTGACATTTAGTTTAATTGGCGCCAAGTAGCGCTAAATTTGGCGAAAAATCGCCTCAAGAAAGCATTCATACTCGACCAATACTAAAAACATTTTTTTAGTTCATTTATTAATCCCTATATGTGGAGTAAACGGATTCCACAATGTGCCTCTAGCTAAGCGACTGGCATCTCGTTTCCAAGCGTCTTCCCACATCATGTCCGCGTTCCGTGCTTTCGATGTAAACTGTTTAAGAACTGTTAACAGTGGGTGTCCAGACTCCGGGGACCTGGCGCCTTGTAAAATAGCAAACATTTTTGAGACTTTCGGAAGAAATTTTTAGTATATGTACTTACTTACCTATAGAAACGCCTTTTCCTAGGAAACAGTTGACACCAGACGAAGCAACGTCCGTTGGGTAACTCCTGTTTCCTCGTGAGCTTTTTTTTAATTAAAACCTTCAAAATTAATGCTGTAGATATACCCATTTATTCTATAAATGACATCAAAAGAGCGTATTAGAACTTATGGTATAATACATATTTTAAATGAAAAAAATCCCATTTTTTATTTTTATATTACGAGCATATTTATACATCCATTCATTTTTTGAAGCAGGAATGAGTCGTGATAATGGATATAACGTATCATGTGTTATTATTTTTCTATATTATTGCCTGTTAGAATCACACATGCTTACGTCCGCTTACAATTTCAACACCTAAATATATTGAATTTTAATAAGCGGACATTAATAACGTGGTCGTGAAAAAAGCAAGCTTAGAATTACGAACACGGTAAATATTGTAAATAAGTAGTTATGTTGAAAAATTAATGACCTTAGGAACTCTAAAATCAATGTTTTGAAATAACTTACAAGGAAATACATATGTGAGAAATACAAAGGTCAATATAAATGCGTGTTATTAAATCAACAAAACATACACGTGTCAGATATATAATTTATAGTATACATGAGGTGTAATTATTACAAAAATAAATTAACTTTTTGAAACACAGCCAGGGAAAACTTTTGGTGAATTCGGGTACGAATTGTGATTTTGACTATTATAAACAAGTAGGAAACAAATGGTGAGTGCGATTTAGACAAGGATTTAAATTTGTAATTTAATCTCAAAACCTGTCGGTCAAAGCATGTTATATCGTCACAAACCTAAGATAGGCCATATGGGGTTCAGCTACCTTACAATATTGCACTGGAGAATTTGTAGTTCGAAGAAATGCTTAACGATCAAATGCGTTGTCGGTTAAAATACTGTGTCGAAGTAATGCCATTTTTTTATATGTTGGTCATGTTATTCTCACGCCTCTCGTGAGAATGACATTCCTGACTCTCCTTTAACTTATTAAAAATCAGAAATTTAAACTTTTGACCCCGTTATTCGCGCTTATTTCATTGCCAAAGAATTGCTCTATGGTAAATGAAATCTCGCGCGGAGACTTTTGTCTATGATCCCTTCCAAAGCAACTGTCATGGCGTTCGGACGTCGCTATTTCTTATACATGCCGTCCAGACCTAAAAAACCGAGGGACATTATGGCGAATTCGTAAGTGTTGTAGCTTTTTAATATCAATTTAAATCCCCGAATCAAACTACGTATTCAAGCCAGTCTCTCTGATCTTTTTTCAGGTCTAATGCCCTTTTTATACTCCTTTATATACTTCCCTACTCCAATATGTATTGAATAATATTATAATTTAAAATGGCCTAGACACGGATCGCTGTCTAGGAGCTAGTTACCGAGTGTCACACGCTGACCGGTACATTACATAATGCAGATATTATCCCATATCTGTCATCTCTCACACGTGAAATTTTTCGGAACCACGTGTGAGGTTAAACTTACAATTGTTGCTTCAAAAGTACTGATTTACAAAGCTTCACCTCGTGCATGTCCTGATGTAGGACACTGCACACTTACAATCTGGATGGATCTTCACCTCTCTTCAAAATTTTCACCACTACGTAAAATGAAATTCTTAACCTCCAATTTACTTCAATCATCTCAATTACTAGACTGCATTTTCTTTAATCTTCGAAGGTACAACATTTTATTTGTAAATCCAGTATGAATGATTCGATGGAGGATTCATTACTTAAGTTTGCAACCATATTTGTAATTATCTCTATATTATAATCTTTGTCAAAATTATAACCTACATACTTACCGTGCCTTAGCACATTTATCAAAACCTTGTGAACTTACTTAATTTTCATTACACACACTGAATTCTGTATCCTGTTTTTTATTATATTCTGAACTCTGTGGGTATTACATATCCTTGCTTACTTCTAAGAAATTTTTTAGTGAGCTCTCTTGTTAACTGATTGAAGCCATGCTGCGTGAGCGGTTAGAGGATGATGAGCAAATCAGGTATAGCCTCCCAGCTCTCAACGTTACAATGGCGCCCAACGTGGGGCGCCCATTGTAATGCAATAAAGAAACTGCATGGGTGTCAGTGGTGGTGCATAAAAAGGAGAGAATGATGTGTGTAAGTAAAGAAGTTAGATAGGCAGGGTGCATAGTTTTAGCCAATTCCCTGAGAAGGGGTATGCACCACCTATTGCATTTCACCAGTTAGTACATCAGGGTAATCAGACAAAAGACAAACAATAAAAGAAGTTAAGAAACAAGACCAATCTATATTAGCAATGCATATGAAACCAACCAGGATTATGGATACCTTAGAATGTAAGAACTACGAGATTTTTAAGTACACGATTTTATAACAAAAACGACTCTAAAGTATTAAAATTACAACGACTTAAAAACTAGGGAATTGTGTGTAATTTGGTGATAAGTGATTCACGTGTTCGACAATGACCGTAGTACAGGCTTCTCCTTTTCATCTTGATTCCGCCGAAGTCTAGTTTCCATTCGAAGCAAAATCTAGCGTTCATCAACGGGTCATCGAAACGGACATCGGACAGCTTGCCACGTTCCTCCAGTATCAGCGTTTTTATGGGAAACCGCGTTGCATTTCCAGCAAAGATGTGATATTATTGGGACTTCGTATTTTAACTACCTGATTTCCTTGTAATCTAAAACTCGAAGAACTGTTAGCATGTATTTTTAGGACCGTTTTGCTTTTTAGGTTATCATCAACTCTACGTGACGTAAATATTATTAATTAGGTGTATTGTGTATTTCGTTTCATAACTGAACACTTTTTAAGGTAATTAAAATCCATTCTCTAAATAGTCTTGTTAATGAGTTTCGCACATTATATATCATTAATAATGTTAAGTATCTGCCTTATACTTAGCCAGGTAACAATTTATTACTTGAAATCTTTAGCAACGAAACGCGCACGTTAAAAATAAATGCCATTTTTAATTACTATCTAACTTTAATAAAGAAATAGGAGTAATTTTTTTGTGTGTTTAAGAATTATAAGTCGCCTCGTGGTGTAGTCGTTAGCGTATTGGGCTACCACGTTGCGTGAGGTCACGGGTTCGATTCCGGGGATCAACATGAAAATTTACTGAAAATGTGGTTTTTCATATTGATTATTTCATGTATCATACCTGTCTTGGACTGGTACTAAAGTGCAAGACTGATCATCTTACCTTCATGTAATAAGTTGACAAAATACACTGAACTGAGTAACTACTACATATGCAGTGCCCTGTGATCCATATGGTACGGAAAAAGATATAAATGTAAATTATATATTTTTTAAAATATTGGCTTATATAATGCTGTAAACGAAACTCGATGATCATGTGGGAAACCAATAAGTCTACTCATATTTTGAGTTATTTTGTAGATTTTTTTTGTGTTGTTGACCATAGTATTTGAGAAAATTTAGAATTAAAGTTTTTTTTCGAAAATTCTTAAAAAGTTAATCTATTTAGTCAAATTAATACCATGTATAAGAAAACTAAAAGCAAAAACCTGCATTTTTAAAAAGAATTATGCAATTATACTTAATCTACGGTACTTATGAATAGCATTTTGATGTAAAAGAAAATTTTAACACTCAGATTATAAAGTGATATTAAATTCGTATACGGTGATATCATAAAGTCATATTGGGGGTTTATACTGTATACCACAAATATGATGTGTAAATTCACTAGGTTTTATTACAAATAATGCAATCGTATTTAAAAATAAGTGACTAATACCTACTTGAAGTCCAATAGTATGGTAGATATAACAAAAAATAATATTTTATATTGAGTGTGTTACTGGTAACTGTATTTCTAAATGTTATTAATTACTACTAAAAAAATGAGTCAACAATTTTATTAGTATTCGCTGATGGTTATTTTACAGTGATCTCATCTAGTTTATTTCTTATAAAATTTTTCTGGTTAATTTTCAAATATATTCACAGTACTATTTATGAGCTCCTTTAATTAAATTATTATTGCTTTTCTAAATATCTCGAACCATTATCAACTTTTTATTTTACTATATCCAAAATCTAGTTCGTCCCGGTTACAAAAAATAAATACAATTTTCTATTAAAAAATTAAGGATTTTGTACATTGTAGGACGGGGATGGGGGGATCAGAAGGGTTTTAAAAACAGATATCTTGATAATGATAGTATTATTACTGACGCTTTTAAAAAATTGCATCCAATAAATTATTGTATTAATAAATAAAATTTTTTAACGACCACTTCGTTGATATCCTGCTAAGATAAAAGTTCATTATTTTATCAACAGATATTAGTGGTTCTCAATATTTTTCGTACTTCGTATTTTAAACATGATTTATACTCTGAACTCGCAATAACATTTACTATACGTCACAAGTATTTAAGACCGTTCTTTTTATATTATTCATCAACTCTTACGTGACGTAAATGAAAAATTAGGTGGTCTGATTTCGTTTCATAACTGAACATTTTTTTGAAGGTAATTAAAATCCTTTCCATTCCTCTAAATAGTCATTATTTAATGAGTTTCCGCCACATTATATATCATAATAGATAACAAGTATTTGCCTAATGCTTAGCCAGTTACCATTTAATACATCGGCTCTAGCAAACGAACGCGCAGTAAAAATAAATGCCAACTTTACTACATATGCAGTGCCCTGTGATCCATATGGTACGGATAAGGATATAAATTAAATTATATATTTTTTAAATATTGGCTTATAATGCTGTAACGAAACTCGATGTTCATGTGGGAAACCAATAAGTCTACCTCATATTTTGAGTTAATTTTGTAAAAAAAAAATTATTTGACCCATAGTATTTGAGAAAATCTAGTATAAAGTTTATTTCGAAAATTCTTAAAAAGTATAATCTATTTAGTCAAATTAATACAATTTATAAGAAAAACAAAAGCAAAAACTGCATTTTTAAAAGAATTATGCAATTATACTTAATCTACGCTAGGTAGGTACTTATGAAAGTTTTTAAAAGAAAAGAAAAATTTAAATCTCAGATTCAAAATCATATATTACATAGTAGACCCCAAATATGATGTAAATTCACTAGGTTTTATTACTCCAAAACAGGTAAATAGATAATGCAATACGTATTTAAAAATAAGTGACTAATACCTACTTGGAGCTTTTTTTTATAGTCCAATGGTAGATATAACAAAAAATAATATTTATATTGAGTGTGTAAGTACTGGTAACTGTATTTCTTAACCGGAAATGTTATTACTTACCTAAAAAAATGGGTCAACAATTTTATTCGTATTCACTGATGAAATCTTATTAAAACGTGATTAAGTTTGTAGGAACAGAGATCGATAGTACAAATTGTTTATTTCTTACTATCCATCTCTATTATTTATTCGGTTAATTTCAAATAATTTGACCGATAAAGCTTGAGAAAACTATTTATGAGATTCTTTAATTATCAATTATTCACTTCGCTCTTCTGCAAAAAATTTGTTCGAAATTGTTCGAACATTTCACTATTTCTTTATATTGGATACTATTTTTATCGGCAAAATTTTATTTTTGCTCTAGAGGGTGGAGGCGATTACAAATGGCGAATATAATCATTTTTCTATTTAAAATATTTTGCCTAGCTTTAATTTGTAAATAAATAATCGGTGACACTGTGGGACGGGGACGGGGGGATTCAGAGGGGTTAAAAATCTGCCTACCGATATTTAACTTCGTAGAAGATATTCATTGAAACAGTAGTATATTTTCCTCGAATTGCAGCTAAGTAAGAGTCTCGGAGCTTATAAAACATTTGAATAAAATAAGTATGATAGAGAAAATTTATTTGAAAAATGATATTATCTTGATTTTTTTTAACTAGCTGTTCTTAAACGTTTAAAACTGTTCGAGTTAAGTTCGGCAAATCGATGAAATCGAATGTCTTCTGGTTGGCGCCATGTAACACCTGCAAAGTTGTATCTTCAGGTAAAATGGTTACTTTCTACTGAGTACAGTAAGGTTTATGTTAGTCTATTGATGAATGGCGGTAGGCACAGAAGACTGGTTTTGTTAACTTTGTCTCCTTAAAACCACGTATATAATTTATTTTTTTTCAAACGTATATAATTTAAATTAATAATACAAGGACGCCCACCGATGAGATGGGTGGACGACATCAGGAAGTCTGCTGGAAGACAGTGGATGGGGACGGCGCAGGATCGGGGGGAGTGGAGACGGCAGGGGGAGGCCTATGTCCAGCAGTGGACCTCAACGGGCTGAGATGATGATGATGATGAATAAAATTAGAATATGCCAACGTAAATGAATGTTTAAATGTATCTGAAAATTTTATAGTAAAGAAGTCATTTTATGATTCTAGCCCCGGTTCAATTTAGAATGATGTATTTATTTGAATGTGGTTGGTTACCTATATTAATATTTCATATCTGATACCTTGGATCGGTACTGAAGCGTAAGGCTGATCATCTTGCCTTTCGAAAGCATTGTCTTTGCCCTATGCATTATTCAGCGTTGCTAAGGAAAATGATAATGGTTTTTATACAACCGCATGAAAACTGGATTCGATTAGTTAAAATCAATATGAGATGCCTTTACTTACCTATTGTTGTATCTACGGGTGAGTTTTTTCCACGAATTTAATTATTTTTCATGATTTCCTATATCTAGAAAGCCATAAATAATTATAAAAAAGACACCTTTATTTTATCATCAATCTTACACAAGACTCAAAAATAAAACATGCATTTTATTTTTTCCATCCTTATGTAGAAAGTTTAAGTTCGTTAAAAGACGATAAAATAAAATATTTCCTTTGCTTCTTATCCGAGGCAAAATATAAACTTACTTATTCAGATATCGGTCAACTTTCACTGCAATGTGCAAATGATTATTATATGATTATGACTTTATTATCGGTGCATGTGGGTTGTCAATAAAATATTGGTTTATCGCGAAGCTCATTAGCAGTGATATTCTCAATGGATTGAGTCTTTTGAAATTATAATTGAAGTAGAAAGGCTTGATGAAGAATAACGCACGGAAACTGTGAGACAAGATCAAACACGGAAAGATTCTATTGTAAAAATACCTGAGTCAGCTTAACGCGGTATTTTTACACATCAGTTCCAAAAAAATGATTGTGTATTCATTTATTTCTGGGTGATTTATAAAGCGTTATTTTTGCGCGAAATCGCCTCAAGAGTGCTGTACAATAGAGAGGCTAGATCACAACACGTCTTGCAGCTACCAAGCGCAAGGACGGTTGGGAACCTATTCTAGCCTCCTACAGTTTAAAACACACTTAGTTGTTGACAAACAGTTGTTGTAGCTCCGATGTAAACTACCGATGGACTGTTAACAATACCTAAAGCAATACTTAATATTAATTAATTAATTATTTTCAGTGCATAAGAATTGCATATTGGGTACAAAACTTTGCACGAACCCATTTATCTATCGATAATGTCACTTTAAAAATTCAATTGTAACGTGACATTATCATTAAATATGAAATTAGTAATTGCAAATCTTGTAAACCGTGCAGAGTGTACATAACTATCTACATAATAAACTGTACATAGTAACTAATAGGATTGCATGTAAATTAAGTACTATCGTTGTAAACGGTTTACTTAAGTAAGCCGACAGCGGTATTATAAATTGAAGCATGCACCCAAAACACTGTAAGAAATATTTTTAGCTGAAACTGGTGGCAAGAATATATATAATAAAAATGTAAAAAATCGATACTACAGAGATTTACAGTGATTAAAATTAAGAAAATTATAAGAAGTGCTTGAAAATCGGAAGTTGTGGAGAGTTGTTAGAATAATCAGGAAATTCTGAGGTTTATAAGCAGCGTTTTTGTAAGCATTTTAAACAGTGTCATGCAAAATAATATATGTATAAAATACCATCATACCATATCCGCTCCTTATGTGGAGCATATGGATTCCACAAACTGCCTCCAGACCAAGCGATCGGCCGCCATCTCCAGTTCATCTGACGCAAAATGCCGGCGAATCGTTAACAGTGGATGTCCAGGACGCCGCGAACCTGATGCCAGAAGACAGTAGGTACCAAGGGTTGCTGCGTCCGTTGCCTCACCTCTGTGTTCCTCACAATGTCAAACCATCGCACACCTAATATTCTTCTAAGACACCTATTCTCAAAACTCAGAAGTCTGGTTAGGTGCCATAATTCGCAGCCATAGAGGAGAACAGGTGTGGAGCAGGCGTTTTAAAGGCGGAATTTTGATTTAACCGAGTAAACATAATCATTCTATTAAAAGAAAAAACATAAATATTCTATTATAATTGACCAAAATAACGAAAAAAGGAAAACGATGTTTTTTTTTTTTATAATTTGATTACTAATTACAAGAAAAAAGCGATCAAGTAGTAGTTTACTACTGTTGTATCATACTACGTTGTTCCGAAACACACCTAAAATACTATAAATGGCTTTAGTTACAAAGCGCATTAAATCTTATATACATTACGTGAACCGCATTATAAGCAGCGGCCTTTAAAACTGATAAATTTGAGGTTAGTTAAAGTCACTTACTATGAGTAGGCAAATTCTATAAATCATTTCAAATAATCCTTAAGTGCCTACCACGCCTCGGCGGCTTTACTCAATAATTTCTGATTGTTTTTTCTCCTACACGCACAGGTGGATTAATTAGCCCATTATTAGATCGTGATTCATTGCTTTCATTTGCTCTTTAGAAATAGTATTATTACTATCCGCTGGTACACCAAGGAACCATTAGTTACTTGAACTTGTTTTCATTGGGATAACATTTGATAATTTGATAGATAAGCACGAATCATTTGTCATTGAAAAGTGGTCTAACTTTCTAGATTGATTCGAAGCAGTTTGGGCATGATTTCATTGACTTAGTAATGCATTTAACCTTTTTGTGGATTTACCATAAAGGTATGTACAAATTTAGTACAATACGCTTATAAAAAAACTTAAATTATCTGATTTGAAATCATTTATCGTAAAATCACTATACTTACATTTTTTCATTCGTAAATTTATTCGGTCGAAATAAATGAAGTTGCTCAATGTACAGCACCCTTGAGGTAATTTTTCACAGCGCGATGGCGCTTAATAAATTAATGTTGGCTAAAAATAACAGCTGTAACTATTATAAAGGAATTAAGAAGTCAAACATTTTTGTAATGTTTTAATATTCTTTTTTGCTCAGCAGTGACTAATAAATTGCAATTAAATTTAAAATCAGATCCTATTAACATAATGTTCATATATTTTTGGGGTTTTTGTGTACTTACTTAGATAAACATATAAGGGATTAAAATTTTTAACGTTTTTTAATAGTTATCATTTCAATCAAACAGGACGCAGGTATATCGAGACCACCTTAATTAAATTTTATATCGCACTTTTTTTTTCATTTACCCTTATCCATATATTTTTTTTACAAAGCGCTGTAAAAAATAAATCATGTACCTACGTATTTATTATAGTCTTAATTAATTATTAAAAACCTTTAACATTTAGTTGTTGGGATTGTCGTGTGTTCTAGAGAATAAATAAAAAAATAAGATCGGTGATGTGGTTTTTTTTTTAAATTTAATTTAAACACTACAAAAAACAATTCCTAAATTTAAAAAAATTATGGGCGAATAAATTGTAACAGAAAAACAAAATCAACAGAACAAATCATGGATAAATGTTCTTTTAATGAAATCGGTAATATTATTTCTGTATTTAAATAAAAACATCGCTCGTAAATGTTGATACCCGCATTATTTTTAATTAAGTAAAATTAAACTTTTCCTTATTTGACTTACTTTGATTATTTATTTATCTTGGGGTGAATTCTGGTGATTATTATAAATATTAAATAACACCAGATTGATTTTGAAAATTTTCGTTTTAATCTTAATATAAGAATATTCTACTGAGGTGTAACTGACATTAGCCATTAGTTGGATTCAAGTACAGACAAAATTAAAAACTTTAAATTTTTAGTTACGAAAAACCTTCATAATTTTTAAGAAAAATAATTAAGAACTCAAAACAAAAACATCTCAAAAAACCTCCAGGCGCCTATTAGAAAATTTCTCTTTCATAGCGTGATCTGCTAACATTGACAGCTTTTTAATAGATCTGTCATCGCATCAACGACATTTCATTTATGTATCTAGTTTTGTCATATATAACGGCTAACCCCGGGGCTTAAATAGAAAAGTAATCAATCCAGCTGGTATTTAAATTTGATTTGGGAATATAATGCGTTTACACAGCGTGATTATTAATGTTTGTTTTGATACCCCCGTGGTACTCAACTAGTGATTAATTTTACTATGTACAAAATAATTTAGTGGCGTGTTTTAAAATTAGAAAGAAAATAATACATCGCGTCTTTTAGATATCCTAATTATTGTGAAACAAAAAAAATAGCCTCTAACTTTACGAGAGTTTAGTGTACTAACTACTACTTGAATAAAGCGTTAACGCATACTTTCGTATATTTTTCAGAAATAAATAAAATCCTTACCTACGAATAAATTCACACGAAATTTCTTTGTATTAATAAAGGTTTTTAGTGTAAAACTAAATTTCATATTGAAAGAACTTGATTGATATAACGCGAGAATGATTAAAATTATTGAAGATCATTAGGATTTCATGTTTTTAAATCCCTAAGTATTTAAGATGTTTCTGTTAAATTACTGATATATGTTTGTGTATCCTGTTCTTCTCTATGGCTGCGAATCGTGGCACCTAACTAGGGCCCAAGACAGCAGAATACTAAGTTTTGAGAATAGGTGTCTTAGAAGAATTTTAGGTGTGCGGTGGTTTGACTTTGTAAGGAACACAGAGGTGAGGCAACGGACACAGCAACCCTTGGTATCTACTGTCATCCGGCGAAGGCGTTTCGGCTGGCTAGGCCATATACTACGTATGCCTCCCGAGAGCCTTAACCATGCTTGCCTATTTTACAAGGCATCAGGTTCTCGGCGTCCCGGTCGTCCACTGTTGACAATTCGTCGGCAGTTTGCGTCAGAGCTGCGGGACGAGGACTTGACTTGGGAGGATGCGCGGGAGCTGGCGGCCGATCGCTTGGCCTGGAGGCAGTTTGTGGATTCCATATGCTCCACATAGGGAGCGGATATGGTATAATGAATAATGAATGAATGTTTGTATTATGTTTATAAGAAACGATTGTTATTTATTAATAAGTAAACCTACGTATGTAAGTACTCGTACCTACGGAATCAAATAATTTCCAAGTTATCGTAAAGCCGTCGTCTACTACATAAAACGCTCAAATAAGTATTCATTACTCAGCATGGGTATTAAAGTTATAAACAAGCAAATTAACGTCGTCCCAAATTACGATAAATGTTTTCCTCAACGGCAAAATTATGTGACATTTTAGAATTTATTTGACGGAGAAAAATGGGCTGTTTAGAGGCACGACCGTTAGGGAAATCAACGAACAATATTTCTTCGAGAAAATGGCGACAGTTCAGAAAACTGCCACCAAATCTTTTATCGTGCATTTCAAGATATCCACAGATACTTTATTTGCTCCCCGCGCACACGAGGCGCTTTTGAGGCGTTTTGAAATGGCCTTTTGCCAAAGAGGCGTTTTCAGTTACACGACATTCTATGGGCAACTACTACATTCAGTATTTTAATGAACAGTAAGGCGTTTGAAAAATAACCATTCTAAAACGCTTCAAAAGCGCCTCGTCTGTGCGGGCATATATATGTGTCAGACATACTGAAGCACGCTTATTTGTGTTATTTTGTGTACTTGAATTTTCATTGCTGAAGTGTAAATTTGGATATTTTCATCATCCTGTTTTGCAACGTCCGAGTTGGCTTAATGTTTTAAAATTTATTTTAGGTACTTCACGTTTCAATTTTTTAAATTTCATAATTAATTGTTTAGAGATTTTTTTAATTTGAGTATATTTTCAAACATATATGTTGTGGTTTCAATAATTCTTTAAGCATAGGATTTTATTCAAACCCTTATTTTATTTTTGAACAACATTTTGAATGAATACAAATACTTGTAGACAAATTACTGGATTATACCCATGCTGGGCTATTTTATTATTTGGCCCCTTTGGATAGAATAAATTAAAAGTTTTCTATGGGTATAGGTAAGCACTAAAAATTTGACATAACATCATTAAACACCTGAAATGTCAATAGTCAAGTCACTGTTTAAAAAATAAAAATATTTCTACGCAACTTAGAATTGCTATTTACGATAATTTTTCTTAAGGAGCCATAATGTTTGTAAGTTATTTGACTCAAGTCATATTAACTCTGGCAGATTTCGATTTAGTTACGTTTCTACATCTTAAACCAACATTGCACGTTGGGGGCCAAGTCAGTAGACCCTTAGGAGGAGAATAGCGATAAATTCCATCATGTAGTATGTCGATATTTAATTAAAACTTAATTTTATTTTAAAAAAGTAAACCAATTAAAATGATGAGCTCTTATGAGCTAACTCAAATGTTATCGGGACATGGTGCCTTCAGAAAATATTTATAGCGATTCAAAAAGGGAGAAAACGATTTTTGTCCATGCGATGACCAAAGTTGTCAAGACGTCCCCCATTATACTGTATGACTGTCCCATGTTTGACGCTGAAAGGCTCTACTGCAGCCTGCACTGCGCGCAGTACGGAGAGTCAGTCTCGACAAACCGGAGGAGGTTCTGGGGAATGAAACCACTGCTGGAAAGTACGTAGAATATCTGAAAACCTTTGTCTTAAAAAATGAAAAAAATCAACGAAGGGGTGTAGATACTGTACACAAGAACTAGGGAAAAAATATAAAAAAATGGAAAAAAGCTTTGTTAGTTAAGCAAAGCAATGATAAAAGGAACGAGAAAAAAAAAAACGAACAAACAATTAAAATAAAGAGACAAAAATAGACTGTTTTCTTTTCGTAAGTAGGTATTGTAGTCTACAAAGTGATTACTACAAAAATTGTGTTAAATTAAAAAAAATTGAAAATGCGAACAAAATGAACTGCGGAAAGCGAATCATAAATGGAATCATGTAAACATAAATATGGTGGAATTCATTAATTAAATTTTATTTTCGATTATTTCATCATAATGTCGTAGTCTTAGTTTATATACGTTTATTCTAATCACGGATTGAATGTTTCCGCGTTACATAAGTTCTCATTGTGGATTCTAACTTCACGTGAGCGCTTATTTATGAATGTTAGTTTCCTCCATTATTTCTACGCAGTAAAGGTATTGATACAGGAACGTGATCTCATAACATCAACTCATGAAGTACTTTTCTGGTTAACTTAATACAAAATATCAAGGTAACATGAAAATGAACACCTTATTCAAAGATTTTCTATAAAATTAATCATGCGTTTTCTTCACAAATCAACTTAAGTCATTAAAAATAATACAAATAATTTAATCACCATTTTCCCCTTGTTGTTCAGTACTGAAATAAATATGAATACCTAATAAGACGATACATGCTTCAAAAGTATTCTAGAATAACAATATTTTTTTCCAAGACTTCTCTAGAAATACGTCAAAACATGTAAAACGTTCGTTTATTTGTGTATAACACATGAATTTTATTTCAATTACTTAAACCACTTTAATTTAATTTAGTTTAGACACATTTAATGTACAAAGCCATGCATGATGCCGCTCCAGAGTATTTAAAAGAGCTTTGCATTCCAGATGACTAGCTGAAAGACGTCTCACACTTCGATCAGCTACATCTACAGCTATAGGCAGGGTTTTAGTACCGATCCGTAATCAGCGCACAAAGTTTGGAGAGCGCGCTTTTGCGGGTTGCGGGCCCTGTGGCTTGGAATGCTCTCCTACCAGAAGTGCGCAACTGTGAGAGTGAAGTGATGTTTCGAAAACTTAAGACCTATATGTTCTCAAATCTTTTGATTAATTTTGATAATGGTATTTTCTACTCAGAAATTGAGTTTTCACTCACTTTAAATTTCCCGAGCCGTTAAATTCAATATTTGAAGCGCCCTTGAGGTATATTTATACGAAAACGGCGCTATATAAATTATCCATAATAATAATAATAAATAATTTGTTTGTAACACAGAAAAAACTACAATATGGCCAAAAAATAATGATGCCATTATAGTAGGGACTTATATCTACGTTTTAAACTTATATTATTGGTTGGATTGAATAAGCATCGCTGTCTTAAAATACAAGTTTTTCTATGCATGTGGTTTTCAACCGATGCGCGATGTAAGGATAATAAATTGAACCAGCATCGTGAATGTCTAATTCACTTTAATACGAACTAATGCAATATGTAACTATTTAAAACTGCATTCTGCTAACACCTGCCACTGTTTATAGTCGTAACAACCTACTTTGCACCGCGTCCGTTATTTATTAATTTAAACCTATTCAGCAGTAGTTCGTAAATCAACGGTAATTTGTAAAAAGCAATTTCAGTAAATAATACTTAAGACAAAGATTACAGGAATAAAATTAAGATATTAAAAAAAACGAATGACGAGGCTTTCAAAAGAATCGAAAGAAGCAGGCACTTGATCAAAACTATTAGAGGTGTGAGCCCAATCAGTCATATTTGATTTGAAGTTCTCCTGCGTGATATAATAAAAGGAATGTCTGACACTCCAGACGGGAGTTTCTGTATCTGAAATAAGTGTACATGGGCGCGAATAGCTCTTTTTACACTGTCAGTATTCTATTGTTACTACACGTTAGTTTTATTGGTATTAAAGTGACCGTCTCTTGCCTCTGGTTTCAGCTCTCCTAACCCGGCCACAAAGCAGATAAGACAACATAATGTAGTAACATGTTGATCGTAAAGCTTAGTTTACATGAACAATAATCTGGCGAACAAATCTAGCCTCTAATTTGACGCCACCCTGGCGAGAAAATTTTGCACGGTATCTCCAATTTTAAAAATGTATTACATATTAATCTGTTTTGCCGAACGTCATTTTTTGTAAATCTTACACCTATGCATGCTTGTAAATTATTAAATCACACCACGAAAACTTTTTTTTTGGTAAATTTCCTTTCTGAGATAGCGTAAGGCGCACGGGGAACTGGCCACCGATCGCTTGGCCTGGACGCAGTTTGTGGAGTCTATATTCTGAACACTAAACCTACGAGGGGAGTTTGATGATAATGGTGATTGATGGTGTGTGAGGCAAGAAATATATAAACAAGATTGTAATGCCTAAATGGTTTGCTGAACGAATTTTGCGAGTGGGGATTGGCTAAGCCGCCTGCACATTACCCATGTAAATTAAGCCTAAGAGCCGACTCTACACTTTACGAGCAGTCACGACTTACTAGTTACTGTATTCTACAATAAATGTGGGAGTTGGGATTTATTCATTTCCTAGAAAAACACCCCAGTCCAGCCATGGGAAATGCAGCTGCTCTGTAGATCAATTAGCGCCAGTTTACTTGCATTGTTTGTCGTGTCCCACGACTAAATCAATAAGCCGTACCAAATAAATAAATTCGGTTTGATAACTAATAACGCGGTCAAGCTGTCGCGATCTCCCCCAGCCAATCGCGACGTCGGTTCGTTTACTTTTAACAAACTAACTCGCTCAAAAACAGGATACAATCCCCCCTCGTCCAGCACCGCCCCAATAACCCCTCACCTGTCACGATTCATACGAAAGTAGCAATGTAACTTTCATTTCAAGGTCCAGCTGTTTCTAAAAATAGATCTGCGTATGCAGGAATTACCCCTCCCGACCCCCCGCCCGTCTTCCCTTCCGATCTAACTCCGCGCACGGGCTCCGCAGCCATTAGCGCAAAAAACCCTAGTCCCGTGAACACGTACGCCTCGGGCAAAGAAGTCCCGCCTCAAGGGCAGCGTAACTTGAAAAGTACCCTATGCACCTAAGCATAGTAGCTTCCGGAAAAAAAACCTAATACCTTCCCCCGCCCTGCCGGTAAGCATTTATAAAACTTATAACCGTTAATACGGGCTTGATATCAAATAACATTTTTCTACAATCCGACATATTTTTACAGCGTAGACACTCGTCACTTAGTTCACCACACAATATATAATAGAAGGCCACGCCAAAACCTAAGGTTGACCGACAATAGAAACTCCACAATGTAAGTAGGCTGCAGTTTTAAAAACATACCACAACCAGTAAATAACTTCTTCGTGCGTACCGTAACCAATAACTCGATTTTAGCGTGGAGTCCTTCTTACCCCCGGATGTCCCCGTCAGACACCATCAGTACAAGACCTCGTCTACCCTTCGGCTGGTGAATCGCGGTCCGTGACGTATTGCTGTCGAGGGATCAACTAAGGAGCTTTGGCAACCAATGCAAGGTCCACCGTTTTATCGGCACCGTCTCCGCGCCCGGTCAAGGTTCGTGAGTTCCATTAAACCCAGTGCACCCTTCACTCGTCGGTTAGTGATGAAACCAGGTCGCTCCCGGGGAACCCATGTCCGAATTATCCACAATTAGCGTCAACAACGCTCACCATATTTGTTAGAATCCGCAATCTCCAAGAGAAATTATCAACTTGCTACCTCAAAAACAAACCCCTGGCCAAATTCTTATTTTATGTGAATACTCGGAGATACCATTAGTAGTGTAAAGTCAGTAATCTCCAGGGTAATTTTCTAACCAGTTTGCCCCCTAAACAAAACCCTGGTCAAATTCTTATTTTATGTGAATACTCGGAGATACCATTATAATTGTCAATAATCTCCAGGGTAATTATCTAACCAGTTGCCTCATAAACAAACCCCTGGTCAAATTCTTATTTTTTTGTGAATACTCATAAATATCATTATTAGTGTAAAGTCAGTAATCTCCAGGTTTAACTATCAAACCCGTTGCTTCATAAACAAACCCCTGGTCAAATTTTGTTGAAAAAAAGTTAATACAGGGACTTGTTATCATAATTAAGATAAGGGAATCCTTGCCCACTGTACTAACCCTGTTTAGTTCTTAGTCTTATTTCTAAGACATACTTATTACTGTCCTTGTTTTGATCTGGTCCTGTGTTTACCTCATGTTGTGTACTGTATCATTGTAATAAACTTCCACTTAAAGACCACTGCGTTCGCCTCTGTTCTCCTCCCACTGCCAATTACCTGCAACGGATCCTCGCTCACCTGTCTTTGCACTCCTCAATATAAAATTAAGGTAACAAGAGCCCACGCATTCCTATAAGGAGCCCTGAGCTCACTAAGACTCGTGCCCTGGAGACCAGCTAGCCGTAGGTAAGTTCAGACCGGAAAAGGTCGGGACACTGGCGCCCAACGGGGGCCTGATATGTGGCCGGTTACCAAAAATTCTACAAATTAACAAAGTAAAGACATGTGGTGCGGGTCCGTACTTGCTGGTGAGTGATCAGTGGGCAGAACCAGTGGGTCTCTCCAGAAATTGTTTTTGTACAACATTGTATCTTGCCAGTGTATAAAGAGTAAAAACATAAAAATAAAATTGTCTGTACAAACTCACAAGGAATAAGAATTGCAAAAAAATAAAATAATAATGAACGGAAATTCAAGTCGAAACCTGTAATCCAAATGTAAAATCCAATAGCTTTGTTGTCAAGGCGACACCGGTAGGTATCTCTCTTAAACAGCATTAGTCTAAAAATAAATCTCGCGAGAAACTACTAACCTTGAAAGAATGGAACACCTGTTTGGGGTGGTATAGCAGAGTTGCTCGATATTTGAAGAAAGCCATTTTTTTTTATTATCCTCATTTTATTTCTCGTTTCGTACCATCCTTGTATTCCACGTTCAATTGTACACACATACTTATTCAAAGATAATTTTTTTTTTAGTTTCTTTTGAAATCTCAATACAATTGCGATTGTCACCATAATCCCTGGTCAAAACCTTATGTGAAAAATTAGTACCTTATCAACATTGTCCTAGGATGCCTTCCGCTCAAA
Organism: Micrasema minimum; assembly: GCA_022494985.1. Lineage (NCBI taxonomy): Eukaryota > Metazoa > Arthropoda > Insecta > Trichoptera > Brachycentridae > Micrasema > Micrasema minimum. The sequence continues at coordinate 68,123 of JAGVSP010002702.1, forward strand.
TTTGTAATTGATAAAATTAATTCTTTTAAATGCAATAGTTTTGTCGTATTTTTTTTTCCACCCTTTGAATGCGACATAGCTTCGATCAAGTTCATTCATAGCTGCTTTCTTTTGAGGTCAAACATTAAATCATTTCAGAGATAAATGTTTTTAATATTTTGTCAATTCCGAGGTTCGGTCAGCTTCCGCTTCCGGTGTAGAACAAAAGGTATACCTACTTAAGGCGGCAACTGCGACAAATAATATTATTATAGAATTTTAATTGAAGGAAAAAGTTTCTTTATTGTCAACTTCTTTTTTAAATACGGCCTACAATAATTTAAAAAGATCAACGTATGCTCGTTCCCTTCTTTTTCCCGTGCGACTCTTAAATTGTGCTTTAGTTTTTTTCCCCCGACTCTGAAACCACCGTAATGGAAGTAATTCCGCGCGTAGGCTCCGCAAACACCAAGACCTTGTCCAAGGCAGTTCGCATTAGGGTTATGAAACACGCACAACACTACCCGAATTACGCGCTCAGGCAGCAGAAATTAACATCGAAATCACCAACCCTAGCGCACCAGTGGCTACAATAGTCAGGTCACACGCATCAGGCAACCTCGCCTTGGAAACGTCCCTACACCAGAGAAGTGAGGAAACGGACACAGCAACTGCCTCGCTGCCTGCGACCACCACTCAAACACCCTTGTCCAGCTCGAGCATCACCATACCAGCCGTAGCACCACGACCCCCTATACGCCCAGTCAACTTTTCCAACTGGCCAGTATTGCCGTTCTCCGGCAAGGAGGATCTAAGGGAAATTCTTCCTGAGGATAGAGGAAATATCGACATCACGCGGATTTGAACGAGAATGTCTCGTCCGCGCATTACCGGAGTTTCTAAAAGACCGCGCGCTAGTTTTCTTCCGGGCACACTGCAAGGTTGTCCGTCGACTGTCTAACGTAATTTACGAACTAGAGGACATGACCGGAAAAAACCTGGGAAAGTATCACGTCAAGGACATAGTAAAACATGATGCGATACCGTAACCCCGATAGGACTTGCCGTGCCGCGACGGCTTCGAATAAAACTTGGTGTTTTGGTAACCCAAGTTCGCGGCTGGCGTTCGAATCCCTTTTAGCCAGGAAGTAAGAGCCTTTCTTAATGAAGAGGTGATGAGTCCCCTTGTTAGTCATTCCCCCTTCCATTCGCTATTCCGTGCACCTCTTCTGTGCCGACACCCCCAGCGAACGTGAGTCTGACTAACTAGAGACGTGAGAACACATAGTGTACTCAATAATGCGCCATGTCAAGGTGGCCTAGAATACAGCTGTTGGAAGGTCGTCCTAATAGCCCCTTGGCAGGTTAGAACTCTTTGACCTGTAAGTACGAGTCTTACGTAACCAAGGAGTGAGGTTTCTTCGTCATTTCCCTTGAATCTTTGCCATACCAACTCGCAATTACCGTCCTCGTGTCCATATGCTCTTACCCGCTTCCGCTTCTGTCGCGCGTAGAGATAAAAAAAGAACCGACCACAACAGGGAAGAAACCGATTTTTTTAATTGTGTTATAAAGTATGTTTCTATGACACTATAGCGTGGATGCGCTTACAATACGGACTGTAGCTCAATAGCTCAGTGGGATGCCAGGAAGACGTTCCGGCTCCGGAAGATGTTGAAAGACGTTTCTCATCTTGTGTACGCCATAGGCAGTACCTGAAAACACTCCAAATGATAGGTAGCGATCCTAGACAATTCGCCAAGTGACACTGTCACGCTGGGACCGGGAAACAAACCACCCACCCGAATGTAAATTGTTATGTATGTTAAGGTATTTGCCACCAGGCCCTCCATCTTCCACTCACTACTGTCCTGTACCGGTGGACTGCCCCAGGAATGTTAGTAGTGTCTCTCATAGCACGAATGAAATTCTATATTTCCCTACCCCTGTATGCAAGATGGCCGTGCTTGAAGACGAATGATAGTGTGTATGTTGTCTCCATGTCGCCCCTGTCGGTTTGAATGAAATAATATTCCGTGGCAAGTCCCTCCTGCCATCTTCGCACGGACCAATTTGGATTTTTTTTTGTAGCCTAATGGAAATACCTTCTTTGTGTGTAAAATGCTTGATTCACGTTATCAGCTCGCCCTTAGAGCTGATAAATACAGAATCCATATTTTTAGTGTAACTTGTTGTATATGTATTACTATGCCAGGGTCTTGGAGACCCTGGGAGAATAGCGGTGACGACCCTGTTGTGAGTGTGGAACTCAGGACTTTTCGTTGTAACTTTAGTGTCAGCCCTTTAATAATGTTATGTAAACGTGAAATAAAATGTACGGAGAGTGGTCAGGTCTTATACCTCTAACCTTGTCTCCATAGACTTGACTTACCAGAATATCGTAGTCAATAGGCCCTAGTGATTGTTGAAAGTTAGCCGAGTTCAACTGGACTAGATCAGCCGTATTAAATGTACTTTTTAGGCGGTCCTGTAAATACTGTATATAAACCACTCAGTGTCAACCAGCTAATTGCAAATTCTTCTTCCGTTGTATTCCTAGCCGTTCTGTATATTTCTGGTCCGTGTTCCTTTTTTCTTAAGTGCGAACATGCGCAAACCAAATGGAGGTAACTAGTATAACAAGCATAAAAAATAAATAAAAATAATAATAAATAAATAAATAAATAATAACTTGTAAAACACCTGTGTAAACTAGCCCTGTCTTGTCCCACTGCGTGCGCGATACGCACGGGAGCCCCAAACATTCCGAGCACGACTGAGGCTTAACCCTTTCGACACCAGATGTCTTTCTAATAAAATAAAAATAATTTTTTCCTTCAGAAATTTTTTTTTCCCCGTAGTAAAGGTGGAGTGTCGTGTCCCCACGACTAAATCAATAAGCCGTACCAAATAAATAAATTCGGTTTGATAACTAATAACGCGGTCAAGCTGTCGCGATCTCCCCCAGCCAATCGCGACGCTCGGTTTCGTTTACTTTTAACAAACTAACTCGCTAAAACAGGATACAATCCCCCCTCGTCCAGCACCCGCCCCATAACCCCTCACCTGTCACGATTCATACGAAAAGTAGCAATGTAACTTTCATTTCAAGGTCCAGCTGTTTCTAAAAATAGATCTGCGTATGCAGGAAGTTACCCCTCCCGACCCCCCCGCCCCGTCTTCCCTTCCGATCTAACTCCGCGCACGGGCTCCGCAGCCCATTAGCGCAAAAACCCTAGTCCCCGTGAACACGTACGCCTCGGCAAAGAAGTCCCGCCTCAAGGGCAGCGTAACTTGAAAAGTACCCTATGCACCTAAGCATAGTAGCTTCCGGAAAAAAACCTAATACCTTCCCCCGCCCTGCCGGTAAGCATTTATAAACTTATAACCGTTAATACGGGCTTGATATCAAATAAACATTTTTCTACAATCCGACATATTTTTACAGCGTAGACACTCGTCACTTAGTTCACCACACAATATAATAGAAGGCCACGCCAAAACCTAAGGTTGACCGACAATAGAAACTCCACAATGTAAGTAGGCTGCAGTTTTAAAAACATACCACAACCAGTAAATAACTTCTTCGTGCGTACCGTAACCAATAACTCGATTTTAGCGTGGAGTCCTTCTTACCCCCGGATGTCCCCGTCAGACACCATCAGTACAAGACCTCGTCTACCCTTCGGCTGGTGAATCGCGGTCCGTGACGTATTGCTGTCGAGGGATCAACTAAGGAGCTTTGGCAACCAATGCAAGGTCCACCGTTTATCGGCACCGTCTCCGCGCCCGGTCAAGGTTCGTGAGTTCCATTAAACCAGTGCACCCTTCACTCGTCGGTTAGTGATGAAACCAGGTCGCTCTCCCGGGGAACCCATGTCCGAATTATCCACAATTAGCGTCAACAACGCTCACCATATTTGTTAGAATCCCGCAATCTCCAAGAGAAATTATCAACTTGCTACCTCATAAAACAAACCCCTGGCCAAATTCTTATTTTATGTGAATACTCGGAGATACCATTAGTAGTGTGTAAAGTCAGTAATCTCCAGGGTAATTTTCTAACCAGTTGCCCCCTAAACAAACCCCTGGTCAAATTCTTATTTTATGTGAATACTCGGAGATACCATTATAATTGTCAATAATCTCCAGGGTAATTATCTAACCAGTTGCCTCATAAAAACAAACCCCTGGTCAAATTCTTATTTTTTTGTGAATACTCATAAATATCATTATTAGTGTAAAGTCAGTAATCTCCAGGTTTAACTATCAAACCCGTTGCTTCATAAACAAACCCCTGGTCAAATTTTGTTGAAAAAAAGTTAATACAGGGACTTGTTATCATAATTAAGATAAGGGAATCCTTGCCCACTGTACTAACCCTGTTTTAGTTCTTAGTCTTATTTCTAAGACATACTTATTACTGTCCTTGTTTTGATCTGGTCCCTGTGTTTACCTCATGTTGTGTACTGTATCATTGTAAATAAACTTCCACTTAAAGACCACTGCGTTCGCCTCTGTTCTCCTCCCACTGCCAATTACCTGCAACGGATCCTCGCTCACCTGTCTTTGCACTCCTCAATATAAAAATTAAGGTAACAAGAGCCCACGCATTCCTATAAGGAGCCCTGAGCTCACTAAGACTCGTGCCCTGGAGACCAGCTAGCCGTAGGTAAGTTCAGACCGGGAAAAGGTCGGGACATGTTTTACCTCCTTTCTTCATCATAAAACTAAGATGAAATAAAAAAGGGTAGAACACTACTAATCTGCTTTTATCTAAAGATTTCTCTTTCTCGCTATGTCGAGTTCATTTCTAAGAAATCAAATGATAATTAAGCCCTATGGATAAGTAATAAATACCGCTTTAGAATAATCAAAATGGCTTGCTTCAGATTTTCCTAAAAATACCAAAAATAAATTTCAATGAAAATTATCTGTGGTCAGATTAAAAACAATGAGAATGAACAACATTTTGAGTGTGTTAAATACTTGTAGACAAAAACTGGATTTCATCCATTACGCGCTAACATTACAATATAGTATAATATATATGTACTTAATTGATATCTCAACAGAGAAAACTGTTTAAAGTCATTTGTTTTTCTTCCTGTAAATTTGATGCTAAATCCCACAAAGTCAACAACAAACGTTTGAGTAATCTCTTGACAAAGGCCACTCAGTGTCTCTAGAGACTACAGCATTCTCTTTCTATGTACTTTACCTGAACACAGATAGACTAATGAATACAGGTAACCGCAAATAACGGGACACTTTGCAACACCTGTGAAAACATCACAAGTCCTAGAAAAAGTCACCTGCATCTAGGGGCCAAGTCCCGTTGCAGCAGATAATACCCGACTGGCATAAAGAGACTGTAATTATTCATACTTGTGTTATTGTTACTAAAAGCTGTCAAAATAAAATTTCAAAGGGTCTTATGCAGTATAATTACAGGATGTTTTACTTTTTAACCTTGATATATTGCATTAAAATGGATAGTTGGGAAGAGTATAAAAAATTAAGTATAAAAAAATTAACATTGTTTCTCCCTATAGGGGATTTTTTTTTTAAACTTGTAATGTATAATGATCAACCTTAAAAGGGTTGAATTTCTACTAAATTACTGTATTTTTTTTTTACGAAATCATACTAGGTGTGGATAAAATAACAATATTCGTTATAAAACCTAAATTTCGTCATTCTGTATTTTTAGCAGCCTATCAAAAAACACATAAAACACCCAAGTTTAAATCAACAGTTCTTTATATATTTTTTATATAATATATTGATAACATAATATGTATTTACATATGTTATAATAGAAAGGCATATAAATAACACGCTGTATTTAAAAATCGGATACCAAAAGGGTTGCTGTTTCATTGTCTCGTTTTCAGCTATTTTTAAATATAAAAAATGAATGGACCCAATCTCGGAGACAAATCTCATTTCCATTCATGACTGTCACGAGTTTGGACTAGAAAAAAATAGCCGAGTAGGCGTATTTGGTTTGATTTAAATTTTGTGAATCGAACACAGCTGTCCAATCTGCTGGACATAGACAATTTGGGAATAAAAAACACGTACTTGAGTTCAAGTCTTGTTGACATGTATATGACAGATTGAGAATGGAGAATCTTAATATGGAATATACAAAAAATCTTTCGGGACAGGTTAATTCTATGCTAATTAGTAATAATAATTACTATGGACCGTGTTGACTAAAGAAACTAGTATGTAGGTACTAAAAAAAGCTTGAGGAAATAAGTTTTATTAATAAATGCCTTCTAGGAAAAATAGTACAAGTACATGAAATAATGAATGCATGTAGTTTCAAATTACGAATTCCTTAGGAAAAATCTTTTTATAATATTCACTGAAAAAAGGCATTAAATTTGCATAAATAGATACTCGGTTAGTTTAAATAATATCCGTTACCTAAAAACACTCAGTTTTACGAAAAACAGTACATAAATATATATAGCCAATAACAAAATTGTGTATTTTGAAACCTTTCTAAAGAACATTTAATATCTTCAAGTTATTTATTGTACGAGCAAATACGAATTCAATAATACAAAAGAAAAGCAGGTTGCTCGTCTACCTACATTTAAATTCACAGTATTTTTTAACCATACATTTTTTTATATGTAATATAAACACTGGCACTGTGAGCTTTCACCAAGTGGTTTTAAAAGCATAAATATTCAGATATATCTTTTTTTTTTTTAAATCTTCGCATTGATAAATTAATCATAATAGAGCGTTGATTGCCAGAGTCAAAGCAATGTTTATCATTGTGCGTTCGTCAGAATTCAACAACATTCCTCGTTACGCAACTGAGATTAAAGCGAATCATAATAACTCTTACCAAATTAGTTTAATTAACGTAACTATTCAACACATTGGTATGAATGTTATTTGGTTGAATTCCTAATTGGCCTTAAGGCAGAACTTTGCTACTAGAATAGTCAGTCTCGGCCTCGGCTGAGATCACCTCTAGTTCGGTGCAATAAATTAATAGTTCTCCATATTGCTTGTAATGGATTTCCCTCTAAAATGATTCAATATCTAACCGCTAATAGGATTTGTACTGTGTGCACCGCAGGACCGTCTTCAGTATTATTTATATTTTTGCGTAGGCATTCTGTCCAATAATAGCCATGTGAACTATGCACGATTGAGTGCGGATAAGGGAAAGTAATAGTTGTAGTCTTATATCAATCTACTACTTATTACTTTCCCTTATTTACACCCAATGGTGTATAGGACACAGCTTTGCTACACTAAGGCCCAAAACACATGGTGAAACGCGAAAATGTCGAAACTGCAACTCTAAGATACTTTTGAGTTTCATTTGTGTTTATGTCATATATGGTCCTTCAGGAAACCACACACGACGCAACTAGTTTCACCGTCTGTTCTGGGCCTAAGTGTCAGCGTTATTAGCCATACCAATATCACATGAATATGTAATATTTTGAAGTAAATATTTCACATTAACTCCCGTCGGGAATATGCATAGTAGTAGCCTAGCATTCTAAAACACTATATCACGAGGCGGACAAACCGACACTAGACTTTTTTTAAAGTTAGATGAAAAATTTTACACAGTTATTATACTCAACATTAGAAAATAGCTATCGTTTTTCTATTAAACATTGAGCCTGGATCAAATTTACTACAGTTGTATTTATTAACTTCGCTTATTTTTTAAATTTATTTACAGGAAAAACAAACAGTCAAATATAATCATTGAAATAACATAAAAAAGAAAACAGAGTAGACCAATTACAGGTTCTCACAGGTAGGAACAACAAAGATAAAAAAGAAAGAAAAATATTCTCATCGTAAGATTATTCTAGAAAAAATTATAGGAAAAACAAGAAAAAAAAATGCCAACTCAACAAATGTGATTTCATTCGGATAGCAAACGCCGCACATCACCATGGCTATTCTTAAATAAATCTATATTCGATGTTTTAGATAATTTATTGATAATTTATTGAATATCCGCGTAATCACATCTAATTGTGCACAGGGCACATTGGCATTCCATGAATAGTGTATCTTGATCATTAATATTATTATCACGAAGGCAAGATGATCAATCCTTTTCTTTAAAATCGTTGATCAAATTTACAGATTTTCGAATACCACACCGGTCCTGAGCGTCCAGGAACTTGCTCCATATAAACTATATTGGCTTTAGCTTCTCAATTATTGAGTACGACAAGACCGCTCGCTGTTAGTTTAGAAAGGTCACTTGGGTATGTTTTATAATCCACTTTGCAGGTGTGTTGGGTACTTGGGCTAATGGTAAGTGGTAAATGGTAAATGGACTAGAATTTACCATACCTGACCGGTATATGTAACATGTAACAAGTAACAAGAACTATTGTCGTCAATCTGGTATCTGGTAAATGTAACTTACTGTAGTGGTGAGTAGGTACTAATAATACTGGTTTGATGGTATAACAAAAAAAACTCAATTATGGTTGGTGAAACAAGTCAACACACGATATTCATAATATGTATTTGTACTTCATCAACATTGAATATTTCATACTTACTCAATAAATATGATAGTAACACTATATTATGTGAAATATAAATACAATGTGTGACGCGGTGAACTGGGTGTGAGGAAGGGGGTGGCTGCTATGCACGGATTTAAGAGAGAAATGAGCTTCCCCACCCTTTTGGTGAAAAGAACTAAAAATAATCAAACACAACCCGCCCATCGGTCCACCAACTATCCCAGTCGGGAGACTAGAGAAAAACAAAATGCTCTAGAAATAATATATGTGAGGTTAAATCCTCAAAATCTCAAATTACGTCATCCATTCGTACCCTGAGGCTGGGATGTTGAACCAGAGTGAAACACTGCTATGTTAGATACAATAAATATATTTCAATAAAATAGTCACAGAGTTAATAAAAATATAATAATCCATACAAGTATACTCTCTCGCCGTGCGATTTAAGCAGCTCAGACGCAAACCAATAAAATATTTGGCGGATTTCCACCTTTATAAACAAACTAAAGAAACCTAATTTAGTTGCAACAAAGAATAAAATTAATTTGAAAATTTACTGATTTTAATTTCTCTGAACTTCCCTTACAACATGGAGGATATTGTAGTATGGGAGATTTTCTGCTAAGTTGATAAATAATGCGTCATGGCGCAATCCACAATTTATTCTAGCGACAAACATATTGGGCAAACATTAACACTCCTAAGGAATGCAAAACAATTATTAAATTATTCTTAATGATGATTTTCAATTTGAACATGATGACATGGACGGACCAAAGCTAAAGACCGTTGACATTTCATTACATTCGGTGGTAAAAAACATGATGACAATCTTCAATATCTTCCCGCCTTCTTCCGTGGACTTGGATGGGCGCGTGGCCTAGGCGCCGCCCTCAGCGCAGCTGCACCTTCGCGAGCCTCCTTTGCGTCATCCTTTTGTCTGGCTATACCGGGGGGTCCATCGTTGAAACAGCGGACATGTTGTGCTCGTGGCGATGATCACGGCACTTCCGTCGGGGGGTATATCTCCCAGTCATCGACTGCGAATTTTACTCCGCGATATTTTCATACCATCCAACCCTCACATTCCTCGTGGCGGAGTAATACCGTCAACCTCTCACGGGAATTGCCATCAAAATTATAAAATGGTACACAAAAATTTCTTTTGCATCACAAGAACTCAAAATGGTGGTGGTTGTGTGAATTAATAAAATAAAATCAAAAGGTGAAAATAGAAATAATAAAAGAAAGGATTCCTGCAGAATGAATAACGCAATCAGTAACGGAATTTAGATTTCTGTGTGTAGCTAATTACGGGTAATAGGATTCGTGACTTACATCGTATGATGAATCCTTTCATTTAGCGTGCTGGTATAAAATAAATGTTTTGACGCTTCGTGACCGCCATCTTGTTCGTTCGTCTAAACGCTCCAGACTAAAAGGTGCTTGGCAAATTGGTGTTGCCAGCGCTTGCAAGCTATCGACCGAAAAAAAAAATAGGTACTGTGTTTGAGTAAATCTGAAGTACTTATCTAATGCGCATTCGCGCTGTGACGCTGAATTATAACGTCACAAATGGTACATCTGAAGTTCGTATATTTTCGCGACCTTCAAAATAGGACTATCATTTTGCTTTAAGATGATATATATTTTTTTTAATGTATTTTTTACTCATACCGCACCATGAATACTATACTGCACCAAGTCCTGATTTCTCGAAAATGAACTGAGAATATCACGCTACAGCTCACACTGACCGCTACATTTCTGTATATGAATCGTGTTTCTATCTCTTTCCCATGTCGAGATATCAAAGTTTTAAAAATCCTGCTTTAATTAAACGGTACCAAAATAAAATTACATTTTGCGATTTAAACATTTACACATATTACGGTTCAAAGCATCGGCGGCTTCCGTAGCGTGATGGCTATGACGCTGGACTCTCAATGCAAAGATTCCGGGTTCGATTCCCGGTGAGAAAACAAAAATGAAAAGTGCTTTTTCTCAAGCCTGGGTGTTTGTGATATTGGTCCCCTCTGTTATTGGGCATCCTGGCCTGTTGAGGAGGTTAATTAAATAAATAAATAAATAAATAGAACATTAAGCACCTGTCTCCAAGTCCACATAACCGTAACTTTTATTGGCCACTTTTTCACCCCATAATGTAATTAAGGATAGCGATTTCCAATCTGATTTATGCTGTCATTCACGAGCTAAATCTGCATCATTGTATGCAAGTTTTAATTTCTTGCACAAAAAATATAACAGCATTTGAAGCCCAATTAAATATTTTACTATCACCTGTCGATAAACGGTTAACGGTATAAAATATAAATGTTAATGTTTAGTATAAATATTTTAGTTTCTGGGTGCATAGGATGCATAGTAGATTTAGATGGCCTCACTACCACCTGCTGCAATAGAAATTACATATAATGTAACTTTGAACATATTCTTACTAGATTCCTCTTAGATCTGGTACTTATATCATCTACATAGCGCAGCGGCAGGTGCATCTCTAGGCGGCCAGGGACTTGCAACTAAAAACTTTGTTTTATTTCGTAAATTAAAATAAATTATCACAACGTGAGTGCTACAAATATTGATTTTTGTTGTTGTTTGGTAATAATCGAACGTAATAATATAAGTATTTTGTATCGGTTTAGACATACGATTCATTTGTAATAAACGACCCTTTTCGTATATTTTCTATCAAATAAAAAAAATCAAGGTGCTTTATCCGGTACTTTTTAATCGTATTTTTACTGCTCCAATATTTATAGTTTTGTTAACTTTATTAAAAATATATTTTATTTATTTTTTTTACTTGAAATTTTTTGACTTGACCCTTTTCAAATGTCTTCTCTGCGTATTATTTTTTCAAGAAAAAAAATCAGTAACCGGGTACATATCAAAACACTGTAATTCTAAGGCCTTCTTCTACAACTCGATATGATATTATTGGTAGTAGAAACTTGTTAAAAACTATGGTAAAATATGGTTGTAAAAGCACGCTCGTATTTCTTAGTATCGATTTATAAAATTATTGAAATTCTTAATTTGATATCTTCAGAAATGAAAAAAATCAAATCATACAAACGCTTTTAAGTCATAAAATTAATAGCGGCTTTGGGTTTTGTTCGTGTCGTATACTTTGGAATGAATGTGAAATACACACATGAGAAAAATGGTACTAACCTGTTAGCGGACTTTGATTAACCTCCCCTGATTGATAAGTGCTGTGGGCATCATGATGAGTATATTCTCCATGAGAAAATCGTAATTCAATACGTCTCTTAAACAACATACACACCTGCATGTAATTAATAAAACAACAAAAAACTATACATATCTCAAGTCCATAGTTCGAATGTATTTCTTAATAGCAGAAAAAACAGAAAAAATCAAATGAGCGTCTTCAATAATACAAGTACCTACACGTCAAATAATTTCAGGTTGATTTCCAACAAAATAATTTATAAAACCTTAAAAAGTACCACCTTTTTTTTGCCCGTTATTAAAATTTCTTTCATATTTACTAGTGTCTGACTTCATTTTGTTTCTTCATCTCTGTTTTCTTCTTAATTACCTAGTTATATTTTTGTTAAAATATCATGACTCTACGATACCCGCTATTTCTTTTTCACTGTTACAATACATTAAAAATATTATTTTTTGATACACGACTGGTGGTTGGAGGCTAAATATATGAAGAAAGCTAAATAATTGGTGTTTCGAACATCAAATCCTTATCCACTAAAATTGCCTGAAATATCGCATGGGTATTCACGATTTTATCATTTTCTGAAAAGGTAGGTACAGGGTACAGGTAAGGATTGATTAAGTTAAGTTAGGATTTATATTAATAATTAGCATACAGTATGGCGTAGTTACATCATATATATATATACATAGTATAATACTGGTTAGCACGATCCATGTCATTACCTGACGTGCCCATATCATATATTATGAAGTGAGATGGAGTAACTCGACACCAGAGACATGTCAGGCACCAACTTTATAGATCTATGTATGGATTACTGGAGTAACGCAACGCACTAGAAAGCGCCTTCGCTTATGTTTAAGACAACATTCTAATTAAACGATTCCAAATATTCTGCCTTCTATGGCTATGCTTCATAATTACATACGGCGAAGTGAATATTGAAAAAAGTAACATGTTAACTGACACTTCACCAAAGATGGAACAAATATTTCCACAGTGTAAAAAACGGGTACATATACAAGGAATACATAATATTGCACATGGATATTTAAACATGGCAAGTTGTGTTCATGTCAATATAGTTGTGAACTAAATCGCTGTGAAATATTTGAAAAATCGCTTCTCTTAACATTACCTAGAAAACCAACGGTATGTGCCACAAAATAGGGATTTTTTTTAAATGAGCTCTGTAGGTGCAGTTAAACCAATTAAAAGTATTTTTAATTTTGCTGTTTTTTTTACTTTGGACAGCGAAATAATCGATAACTATGTATCTTTTTAATAAAGGTTTTTATTAAATCTAATTTACCATAATTTTTCATCAAATTTCTTGGCTTTTTCGCTAATTAAAAATTGCAGTATTGAACATATAATTTTCATCATCTTTCGATGCACTTTCGATGCATTCTGCCTTCACAACAAGCATGTATGTACTTTCTAATAAACCGTACCCGCATATTCTAAACGATCTGCATGCCCACTTGGACGGTTACAATTTTCTAATTCACAATAAAATATTGGTTTTATAGTTCCGTATACTCCGATAAGTCGACTGTGTCGATAAATTATGATACAGATGCGATACTTATGTCTCGTTGCGGTGTCGTTATGATATTATGAGTAGTGTGTTCGTATAATATTGCCCATTGCCCATTGCCCATGTCCAACGTCCGTGTATCAGATCAAACACGCACCTGCGCTTGCGTGATAATGGCGGGAAAGTTATTTAATAGGCGAGTGCACTCAGATAGGCATAGACAGCATCGCTTATTACTGCGAATCCTAAACGTTTGGCCTGTGAGACCTTGCACCTTATTAATCCAGGACGAAGGTTTCAAACCATGAATCAGGATAATGCAGAATAATTTTTACCACAAAAGATTTAAGGCTGAAAATCGCAAGCGTGAAATTTTTCTTAGCCAAGGTAGAATTTTTTTTTTTTACTCACACTTTCTAGGTAAGTGTAAAACATACCATAACTAAAGGTATAATTTTAATATAAATTCTACGCGTAGAATATATTTTGGTTCCAACTGAGATTTACTCAACGACTATTACTTTCAGCTTAAGCCTAAGAAGTTTAATGTTGTTTAAAAAAAAATTTATTAAGAAAACAACATCTATACCTGCATAAAAATTAGCACAATTATTAACAACAATATATAAGCCGACAGATTTTTTATAAAAACGTTGTCAAAAAATAAAAGTTTTCTATATGCACATATATATAAAAATATATATATAATATAAAGAATGAGTTGCCAAAAGAGATTAGGGAGGCTGGGTCTATTGCGACGTTTTGTGAGATAGCGATGGTGGAATAGATGTTTTGTTTTACTTGACGAGTAACACTAATCGAGACTTTCAAGGCTAATAAATATGGATATCTCGCATCTCGCGTCCCACAGATTCTGAAGCCGTGTCCTCCCGAGGCAGGTCGTGTCGGACTGTAAGACCCGCATCGGCTCTGCAAATGGCAATTGCCGTCGTGAACGGTTTTCTTTCCGTTACACAGACACAACTTGTCCGTGGATACAACTGTAATCACGCTTTCCCGTGTCACAAAGCTAGGAATTGTGGCTAATTACTACTCCGCTCTGGGCGTTTCGAGTACTAGACGGATCTGAAATCTAAGTCCCCCAACTTTGTGTGCAAACCGCATTCATTCGACGAATATATTTGCTTTTATAGCATGCTTTTACTCCTGAACTAGCAGCTAATATACTTGCGCTTGAGGATTATCTAATCACGATTGAAATTCTTACTGTTTCATGTTTCAATATAGTACATTTAATGTGTTTAAATTTGTAGACGAATGCAAGGTACAGCAGTGAAGTAAATATTACGGTTTATTGGTATATATCGTCATCATCATCATACCATATCCGCTCCCTATGTGGAGCATATGTATTCCACAAACTCCTTCCAAGCCAAGCGATCGGCCGCTAGTTACCGTGCATCCTCCAAGTCCGGTTAATCTATTATTATTATTTTTATTATGATTATTATTATTATTATGGATAATTTATATTGGGGCCGTTTTCGTATAAATATACCTCAGGGCGCTTCAAATATTGAATGTAACGGCTCGGGAAATTTAAAGTAAATGAAACTCACTCTGTGCGTAGAAAATACAGTTATCAAAATTCATCAAATGATTTAGAGAACAAATGGGTCTTAAGTTTCTTTCGAAACATCACTTCATTCTCACAGTTGCGCACTTCTGGTGGGAGAGCATTCCAAATTCCAAGCCACAGAGCCCGCAACCGCAAAAGCGCGGTCCCCAAATTTTATGCGCTAATTGTGTATCGGTACCTTGCCTATAGCTGTAGATGTGTAGATGGAGTTGATCGAAGTGTGAGACGTCTTTCAGCTAGTTTATTTGGAATGCAAAGCTCTATTAAATACTCTGGAGCGGCATTAAGCATGGCTTTGTATATATTCAGATTCAGATTTATACATTTCAAGCAGGTATAATACAAAAAGGTTTTTTAAATTTTATTTATTTGAAATTGTAAATTTTTTAAAATTTTTTAATTAAATTTAATTTAAATGTTCCATCACTCATATCTAAAGTCTGTGCAATACCCACTACCAACAACCAAATTTAATTTTGAATTTTAACTGCTTTCTTATAGTAAGTACCGACCAACATATTTATGATTTCGTAAATGCACTTTACGAAAAGCATTGATATAAATTGGCACTATAGAAACCTAATAAAAGATGTTTTATGAGAAAAGACGACATAAGACGTGCAATGAATGATAAAAAATCTTTTAAACATTAACAAGATATTTTAGAACACGTCATGTGAGCTGTTCGCTGGTTTAAAATTACCAATTTCAAATACAAATAATTTATCATAACAGGATTTAGTTTTTGCTATTGTAAAATCAGAGCTCAGAGTGACTCAAATCTCCTTTTCTATAATAAATAAAATAATAGATACAAAAAAGTTATTTCTTACTTCTACAATTTTCAATATGATATACATAATATGAAATTGTTGTTTAGAGAGAAAAAGAAAATACCACACTTTAAAAATCAATCTTTTCATTTTATGAATATCATTAAAAATTACAATATTTTGTATTTTACTTACGTATCTATTATTAAACGCTTGTATGTGGTCCATTGTGGTATTAATTTGAGTCCGATTCTATTTCAGGGAATTTCATTGTCCCAGAATTCTATGAGGACAAGTAGAAATTTCTCACGGAGTCCTGAGGGATTTTTGGGAACGTAAAGGGACCGCTCCACTTTTATACAAATCAAAGGCAACTCATTGAAATAGTAAAAAAGAGTAAACGCGGGATAAATGCCCATGTGTAATATTTTAACAACATTTTTTTTTTAAATGAATACAAGTTCATTATACCATATCCGCTCCCTAGGTGGAGCATATGGAATCCACAAACTGCCTCCAGGCCAAGCGATTGGCCGCCAGCTCCCGCGCATCCTCCCAAGTCAAGTCCACGTACAAGTACTTGTAGACAAATTACTGGATTATACCCATGCTGGGCTGATATCAGATATTATTGATATCCCAACAGAGACAAAGAAACTCTGGAAACGAATGTGGGTTACCTAGGCGTTTACAGGGCTTATGACCTGTGCTGGGTTAAGTGGCCACTTGATGTACTACAACATTCCCCATTCCGCCCCATGCAGAAATATAAATGCATGATATAATAGAGGAAATGGCTGTGGGTATAAACTCCAGAGGGCGCCCCGGACGGGACTATCTGGAAGAAATGAGGAGACGAACTACCCTTCATAATGTATTGAGCTGAAGAAGGTCGCAGAAGGTAGAGCGCACATGATTGATTGAGATCAAATGGCTTTAAATGTTTCTTCTTTTTTTTTTTAAATACATTTAATTATTTTTAATATATTCATTTTCTTTGGAAACGCTTTGGCGTTTTTCAGTGTATCGTATGACATTTGTGTTTTTCTATATCTTTTTGTAGCCCATATTCACCTCCGTTCCCCTACCTTTTCAACATTACGTGAAATGTATACAATTATACACTATTAAAACAGCATAATAGATGCGGCAAGAACAGTTGCAGGTGTGAGATGTAATCCTGTCATCCAGCTATTTTGTCATTCAGCCATTCGGCCATCATCCGTTCAGTCATCCAGCGGCCATATTGCCCTCACTAACCCATGGCCAATACGCCCAATATGCCCCGCGGCACTTTAATCCTGCGAGGATGACAAAACTGTACGTGATGCATTCAATGTCAACAAATTACGCTACAAAGTAAAGAAACGAGTAATACTTATGCAGTGACGGAGAATATTATTTATTTATTTATTCCAATTGACAAACATTACATAATAAATCAACTTTACTGCCTAACTAGGTACAGTACATATTATATGTATTACGATTCTTATGAAGCTTGAGTTCCAGTTTAAATCAGTCCTTTTAGCTTTATTTTATTAACTTACTCCCAATCAGAAAGGACTCGCATTCTGCAAATCAAAAGAGAAAATTACCTCAATATATGTAGCATTCAAATTGTAGTTTTTTTAAATGTGTTTTATTTCATAACAAAATATGAACATTCATTCATATATCTGCCCCAAACATGCTAAAACTAAAAGTTATTTTTATTTAGTGCCAAGAACACTTAAGATTTGATAACTAGTGGCAATGCATTATGTATGTATATGCAGTTAAGACGCCTCCACACTAATGTTTGTATGTAGTTCTCATTATGCATGCACTAAACACCACACATCACACATCGAAGATACCGCCCAAGTCATTTTACGAGTGCATTCACTTTATAATGCATTGTTACATTTTACCGCTTCCAAACTTTTCAGAGTCTGAAATAACAAATACATATATTTTTTAATACTGTTAAATAAAATTATATTACTTAACTTAAAAGTATATTTAGCTTTACTGCAATACATATTAAATAAATATTGCTTGTCTATTCTAGAATTTTTAAATCAATGCAATATCTACCCTTGCTTTCCTATGTAGTAGTAAATTATTCATAATTACCGGATTGGTAAAAATATTGCTAATTTAATACGATGCATGATCTGATCTAAATCACTAAGTGCCCACCTATGTACTTGAGAAATTTAAAAAAATATTTTGAGTTTGAAATTTTTTAAATTTTATTTATTTAATAACTTTATTAACGCCTTTCTAATAAATCATATCATGTTTATTTTAGTTATAATAATTCTTGATGAGCTTACAGATTTATCGACAAAATCAGCAAGTATTGTTTTTTATCTATTTTCCGTTTAGCACGAATTAGCCATAAAATTTAAGTGGCATTTACTTCCATAATATTACAACTAATGAAGGTAATAACAATTTACCCTGTAATTGTTATTGAAAAATCAAAGTCTTCTTGCATAAATTTTCCACTTGGATTTAATATCGACACCCACGCGACCCATAATATTATATACGAACACATTCTCGTATCAACAAATGATTCCCATCAAATGATGTAAGAATTAATGTCGAATATTGTATTGCCAAACTACAGACAGCTGTTACTGTGTCCGTTGATTATTTACCAAGTATTTATATGCCTAATAATTAATGGTAAATGATTTGAATAATACGTCAACATGACCAATAAATATTATCGTTAATCATTCGATCAATATTTAGCAAACCTGAATATCAAGATTTTGTACTATCTTTATTTTATACGGTGACTTGAAGTATTATTTTATCTCCTCCAACATGCTACCACAATACACAACATTATTGCAAAAAGAAACTATAATATTTATTTATTTTCTTTATTAATTTATAATAGATAACACGTTATGATTCTGTGTATATTTTATCTTCACTAATACTTTCAATAAGAATTATTGTCATTACATTAGTTAGCCATAGACATAAAAAAATGTACCTAAATAATACTACTACAATATTACTACTACTTTCCCTTATCCGTACCTAATGGTGCGTAGGGCACTGCATTGGAACACCAAGTGCAGTGTATATTGATCGTTTTTATTACATGAAGATAAAATGATCAGTCTTACGCTTCCCTACCAGTCCAAAGTATCAGACATGAAATGCTAATATGAAACCAGGTGTAAATAAATATTTAATGTTGACCCCCTTCGGGAATCGAACCCGCGACCTCATGCACGCACAGTAGCCAAACGCGCTACCACTGTGCCAAGAAGCGGACATAAAATAAAACTATAAAATTTTATTAGGGTACTAGGGTATAGGTACTATATATCTTTACCGATATGAATTGATAGGTGGTTTATATTTGCGTTGTTTTGACATTTATTTATTTAAAACTTCTTGTGCAGTTACATAGCAAGTATACAAGGGCGGACTTATTATTCTTTTTGTGTAAAAAATTACCTCAAGTATGAAATATTATCACAACTCATTTTTTGGTTATGAACAACAATCAACTGATGTAAAAAATGTGTATAATGCGTAAATTAAGTAAAGTTAAGTAAGCCCTGATAGTATATCACTACTAACTACTAAAATAGTTGTTATTAACAAAAAAATTGTTGAGAAATAAATGTGCAAAAAAATACTTTTCAATTCAATTCGTGCAATAATGCTAATAAAAATTATTTCTATTCTAAGGGTTTGGTTGGAAGATAGAACCTTTTTATATTGATGCACCATAATTTATATATATTGATTCACCATATGCATTATCTCTATTCCTTTTATGTATACTTTGTGAACTTTTTTATTTTAGTTGACAAACGGCAAAATTGCGGTTTATCGGGACGGCATTATTTTTGTTTTTCTAATGTTATGTTTTATTTTCTTAATAAAGAACACTTAAAAAAAAAAAAAAATTATAATTCACATATCATCAGAGGCGAGAAGCTTGGAATGGAATGTGGATATATAGGCATATAGGATAGTAGCCACTTGATGTATTTCAGCATTCGCCATTTCGCCTAGTATTTGATATCCACATCTGTCAACTATCAGAACTTGTATGTAAACTATGAAATAGTGCGACGCTTTTCATGCGAATACTCTAAATACTTTTCATGCCGACCATAATATGTTTGTATTATTATTATTACCGTTCTTTCTTTACTTTACAAAACACGAACATTCCTACGTGCCAGTATATCAGTAAACACACAATTGATTTTGTCCGAACGTGATACCTTGCGTTCCTGAAGAATTCGCCATGAAATGTTTTATACGTATAAAACTATTTGCATTTGCACGTTCCTTCTTACATTGTGCGAATAGTATGGACACACAACAAACATAAATATTCTTATACAATATTAATTTCTAACAATAACGTCCAATTATATCATATGTCCACATTTTATTGTAATTCTAATTGTCTATTAGGTTTACCGATTTATAATATTCAGTCACTTTAATTACTGCTTCTTAACAAAGATTATGTAAATAAATATAACAATATTATGCTTATTTTTATGTGTTAAAATGGACTTGTCTGTCAATTAAAAATAAAATAAAATAAATCTTTAAATAACTATTTGAAAATATAAAAATACCTGTCCCTAATTGAAGCCATTTTCACAAAAACGTGTAATGTATGACGGTATCTTCGAACAAGAATTCACTAGAAAGGGGGTTTCCAAACAAATTTTCTAAAAATATACGCTTCCTAGGGTTAGTTTTATAACACCACTTATTATCAAATCACACCGTCTAAAGGCTCCAGTACTTAGGTCAATACACGAAACGTTGACGTAGATGTCTAGTGATGACGTAGATTCCTATTGTAATGTTTAAATAATTAAACTTCTTAACATTTGATAAAATGTAATATTTTACAACTTACACTTGTTAAATTATTAAACTCTGAACTATTATTTGATTAAACGATTACGTTTCGAGATCCAGATTCCACCGCTGCGCTGATTTCAATAAAGGTATCAACAATGGAACGGACATAAAGATGGAGGATTGCTGCAAGGATTCGAGAGTAAGGATCAAAGTATCAGGATGTGGGCATTGTACCAGGCGCTCAGAGCAGTGAGGAGATGATGTCGGACACCTGTGCGCACACCTGCAAGCGGTGATATCAAAGCGGCATTCCACGCCGACCATGAACCCGCGGACGTGCTACTAAACACCGACTACCTAACTACTAAGCTAACTAAAGGGGATGGAAGGTAAATGGACCGAAATGTTACAGCATCTGGGATCAACAAACCTTATGGAAATGTGGACATAGTTAAAACACCTAATCAAAAACATTTTTAACAATTTAAAAATGTCCATAATTCACATAATTCACAATACCTGAGAAGAAAAAAGCCTCGTCATTAAAATGGGCGTCTTTCAGGAGATGCATTCATTTTTAACATTATCATAATCATCATACCATATCCGCTCCCTATGTGAAGCATATGGATTCCACAAACTGTCTCCAGCCCAAGCGATCGGCCGCCAGCTCCAGTGCATCCTCCCAAGTCAAGTCCCACGTCCCGCAGCTCTGACGCAAACTGCTGGCGGATTGTCAATAGTGTAGACATGAAATATTATGACATATATGATGTATGTATTGATTGGGGAACTTCCTTTATTGTATATGTTTATTATTGGTTGGTTGGAAGAAATTGCCAAGGCAATAAACCCGCCATTGCACACCATATTGTACAAAAAGATAAATGAAATAAAACAAATTCCCTTTCGATTGCACAAATGTGCTAACTAAGCTGCCATGCGGATATAATATGTAGATATTTTTTATAAATACTGCATACATTATAATTTTCTTAGAATATAAATGATTATAATGTTTATCTCTTAAGGTGAGTTGCATTCCAAGCTAATGTTGAGGCGCCTAAAGGAATTCTAATTATCAAGCAAATATTATAATTATTTCTCTGAGTAACGATTAAATTATTATTTTAACTGCTATTTCAATAATCTTCGCGGGAATACATTAACGATTAATAGCCGTATAAAATTTTATGTCGATATCGAATATCAAATTATAAAAATACAGCTGTTATCACAACATGCATACGCTTTTTATTAAAATTCTTTAGACAAACATCACTTAAAAGGAATCTTGATGCATTTCTGATTTTTAATGGGTTTGCAGTAAACATCAGATCCGACAACCTGCTTTAAAGCCAAGCGATTGGCCGCCAGTTGCCGTGCATCCTTCCAAGTCAGGTCCATGTCCCGCAGCTTGCAGCAGCAGTGGACGTCCAGGATGCTGAGGAGGAGATGAAAATTTCTCGGTCTGGCGGAATCGACATCCTCAGAATTAAATCCATGAGGATTTTAAACAGAAATGGAGCAAGAACGCAACCCTGTCGCACTCCGGTGGTGACCTCAAACCAATTGAGATAACATCGTCAATTCATATTCGGCATTTGCTATTAAAATGAATGGTTTTGATTAGTACGATCAGTTTCAAAAGCACCCCATATTCTTCCAGTATTTTCCAGAGTGTTAGTGTCGGGCTATCGAAAGCTTTTTCATAGACAACGAAGCAGAGAGCCAAAGAAAAAAAGGATTCCTGGCTCTGTTGCAAGGTGCAGCGTCGGTTATGTATGTGATCCACACAAGACCTATCAGGCAAGAATCCTGCCTTATTTTCTCTTAATACTCGCATGATAGGAGCACGGACTCTGCAGTATTAGTATGCTAGAACCTTCCCAGTTGCTCGATCACAGATCACTATCGACGCGGTAATAAGCGACGTGATAACGATTTCTTACCATGGATGTTTAACGTTTTCGCGATCACAATAGAACACGCGGTAAAAGTTATCGATCGGGATTATTAAACGAGCGCATCAAGTCGCGAGCCATTTCCCGAGATATATCTTCTTCGCACATATCTTCTTTCAATCTTTCTCGAGTGCCGTATTTCATTTAGCCGGCGTTCGGCAAGCCAAATATTGAGAAAAGCAGTCGATATAATAAACAATCCGACACGCGCGTTGACTTTATTGATTTGACGTTTGACGTTTAGCCGCGATATCTATGGTGCTCGGCAACGCGACCGTGGTATGAACGTGGTAAGAACGTATGTTCATTGTGATCGGTCAAATGGTTAGCGTTAGCACGTGGTTAGCACGTTTTTAACTACGTCGATAGTTATCTGTGATTGAGCTCCTGGAACACTAAGAAATGTGATGCCGCGATAGTTGTCACAGCTTAATGGATCTGTTTTCTTATGCAACGTGATAATTTTATCACCTTCTATCGCACTGATATTATTTATCAAATGGACGTTTCTAAAATCTATCTCCTCCACCACCATTGTTATGATGGTGGCCAAGATAATAGGAGCCAATACGTTTTTAACATGTATGATTTTTTTAGACAGTTCTTAGGCACTCCACACAGGGAGCGAATATGGTTTGATGATGATTTCTTTTACAAAGTTTATTTTAAAAAGTCAATTGAGATAAATAACAAAACTAGTTTTAAACCATTTATCTAATTTCAAGCGCTGATTTTGACATGAAATTATGGATATCTGTATTAGTATCTGATTATTTATTTTTTAAATAGCCAAATATTTTGTATGAATTTGCACCATTAAAATATTTTATTTGCAGCTCATTATAAACGTAACTGGTTTTTTATGATTTTTTTAAATAGTATAGAAACTCCTGCCAATTTTTATGGTCGTTGCCTCTAAATCTTTATGGTGTTATCGTACACCTGTATACAAGTATACATGCAAGATGCGGGAATTATAAACTAGTTTTGTTTAGAAACTTCATTAAAAAAATCTTTAAAATCTCTCTAAACTCGTAAAATATTAATGCATAATACAGATGATGATTAAAAGATGTATTAAAAATTTTATGTAAGTTTTATTATAAGATAATAAATTCCCAAAATAATCCAGCGGTACTTAATTAAATTCACAGTTCTATTTCAGTGCTGCACATAGGCCTCCCACTGCCGCGCCGCCTCCACTCCTCCCGATTCTGCGCCGTCCCTATCCACCATCTTCCAGCTAACTTCTTGATATCGTCCACCCATCTCATCGGTGGACGATTTTGAGGCCTCTAGTTTCTCGGTCTCCACACCAGAACGCGTTTCGTCCATCTGTCGTCCGTCATTCTGGCTATATGACCGGCCAATTTCCACTTCATCCAAGCAATTCGCAGTCGCAGACGTTTGTCTGGCGTCGGATCCAATTGTTCCTTTTTTTGTCTCATAATTTATACTAAGCATAATTCGCTCCAATGCTCCCTGTGCAACTTGCAACTTTTGGGAGGATTGCTTGATCAGAGCAAGTTAGGACGGGTAGTCTACATTTTAATAAATTAAGTATATTTTTCATTTATTTTTTTCATTTCTCCGTTGTAGTATTTTTTTTAAATCAAGTCTCATATTTCTTGTATGGGAATCAATAAAAATAGGTTTTTATAATTATTCGTATTTTTATTGGTTTTACCCCATTTTTACTATAGTATTATATATTTTTTCTATCATAATTAGCCATCATAATCAGCAAAGATTATAACATCGCAATCCAGTTTCAGGGTTTCTTAATTCGAGGCAATATTATATATCTTCGCTCGTCAGTTTTAGAGCAGTTATGTATTGTATGTTTATTTATTTATTTATATTTTAATGTTATGCACACGGAGTAGGTATAATAAATTTACAATAATATTTCTAGGCAATATACATAACATAGTACCAATTAATAGGTGGTCTCCGTAGCGTAATGGCTAAGACTCTGGACTCACGATACGAAGGTTCCGGCTCGATTCCCGGAGAGAGCACAAAAATTAAAAAGTAATATTAAGCCTGGGTGTTTGTGATATTGTTCCCCTCTATAATTGGGCCTCCTGGCCTGTTAAAAAGTTGGTTAAAAAAAAAAGTGCACAACACAATGTACAAAATAAATTTCTGAGGACATCGTGAGTGAGGAAACAAGTATTTGAAATGTTTGTGTTGTGTATATATTGTATTGTGGTACGTGTGTGGAGTGTGGTGGAAGTGATGGAAAATAGGTTCTACTATAGGAAATAGGAAATATACTTGAAACCTTAAAATATGCACAGGGTGCTTTTCCGTTTATAAAATAGAATAGAATAAATATGTCAATCTAATATATGCTTCGTTTGTATAATTCATATTAGAAAAACTTGAACCAATCAGGGTTTTGATCATTTACTCTATAAATTAGCGACTGAAGATTACTAATTAATAACACTTATTATATGATTTATGAAATGCTTAACAAATTTAATTAAATATATTATTATAATATTTCTAGAAAAAGCGCAGAGGAATATAACTCACACTTACATATTTTAACCTCAGATTTAATATTTTATTTAATTTTATTTATTAATAAATATTTTATTTTGTGAATTTTTTTTTATTTACAATAAAAAAAATACAAATACTGAATACACATACACATATTTTTTTTAAATAAACAAAAATCCCACAAAGGCATAACCTGTTCGTGGGTATACAAAGTATGTCGATTCAGATAAACACTGACTTATTCTTAAATGACATCAAGAATGCAAGAGGTTCCACGGTGACATTTTAGATGTCTCTCAGTTTGGTAGAATAATGTATCTAATAATATATTTCTTTGAAATGAATGTTTGGACTGCCGAACTATTATGTAGATAATATCCGTTTTAAGGCAGACATTTTATTACATACATATTTTTTCTTCATTTAATTACCCCTGTAGATTGCCACGGGTAAACGCAGCTTTAATTATTTAAAATCTGCCAAAATAAACACTTTCAAACGAAAAAAATTGTCTAACCCATCGTTATTTTTGCATCATTGAAAAACAGAATGAGAAATTAATTGATTTTAACATAATAATTTAGCAGTGCTCGCGTTTAATAACTTGTAAAGTGTTTTATAACAACCCAGTAATAGTCTGTTTTGCAGTTTAGTGCACACCTTGCCATGCAATTTAAACCATTAATCATGTTTATACCGTGCTCCAAAAATATTTGGTATTTTTTCGATTATTGCAATCTTCGACACATTTAAAACACAATCATTATGGCGCCAACCTAGGATTTAACAATATTTAAGTATACCTATTGCTTCATAAATGCTACTTCGTGTACGTACTACTACTACTTTCCCTTATCTGCACCCAATGGTGCACAGGGCACTGCATTGGTACACCACATTCAGTGAATCTTGATAATTTTTCACATGAAGGCAAGATGATCAGTCTTACGCTTCAGCGCCAATCCAATGTATAACATATGAAATATTTTATGTAAAAATCACATTTAAATAATTATTTCGTTTTGACCCTCGTCAGGAATCGAACCCGCAACCCCATGTATGGCAGCACAACACCGCTACACCACGAGGCGACAACGAGACACCTATATGTGTGCATCTTTATAAATAAACCTTATAAACCTAAACAATTTTTTTTCCCTTATATAAATAAAACACTTTGATTTTTTGTCCACTGAGTTTATTTTTTAATACGACATGTTTCGGACGCGCAGTACTGTCCATCTACAGGTGTATTTTAAAACTGAAGATAAATATACAATGAAAAGTTTAGGTACTGACAGGGGTGGGGTAGGAGCTAAGTGTGGGAGGGGTGGTATGGGGGATAGGGGGTCTAGCAAGTGGGAATAAACTAAGTAATGGTGTGATGTATTTTGAAAAGTTATGTTATTTATTAATATATAAAAATCAAAGTGTTTTATTTATATAATTTAATATGTTATTCCACAATGTTAACGCCGATTCAATAAATAATAAATCTTTTTCCCGTTTAAAACGCTATTATTAAAATATACAAAACCATAATTAAAACACGATTTTATTTTAAATACCTACTATTTATCTACGATTTTCGAGATATACATAAGTTGTTTAATAATACCCAAAACTTGCCTTTTGGCTTTTGGGCTGGAAGAAAAACATTTCTAGCATGATGCATCTTCTGCGAAATCCAAGACAGAAAATAGATTGCAATTCTGCAGGTGTCTTTACCTGTTCGGTCGTTTTTTGTGCTGCATCCTAACGTCATTATACTAAACTAGTTAGCACTCTGTTATTGACGGATAATGGCCATTTCCGTCGCGCCGAGCGTTTTGTTTTGGCAGGTAGAAGTTCCCAATGGCCGACTTATTTTTTTACAGATGATAAACGGCGCGGGCGTTCAAGGATTCACAATAATACATAAAAAAAACAAAAGAAATACCTTAGATATTCAAATATTAAAATATACTTAAACTAATAACATATTACTTACTACTACTTTCCTATATCCGAACCCAATAATGCACGGGGCCCTGTATTGGGTACTGGTACACTGAATGCAGTGAATATTCATAATTTGTGACATGAAGGCAAGCTGATAAATGTTATGCATTAGCGCCAGTCCAAGGCATCACATAATATGTCATATTTTTATGTGAAATTAACATTAATATAAATATGTCATTAATGATTCGCAGCCATAGAGGAGAACGTTAGAGGAATCTCATATATATTATATAGGAGAACAGAAATTAAATAGAATAATACTATATTATGTCTTAAAATACCTGGTATATTTTTTATGATTGTTATTTTTCCAAACTTAGTTTACACCACTATTTACCTCTTTGTAAATACTTTTTTTACATGATTTACTTTTTATCATGATAACTAGTAAATATTTAAACATAGGTAGAAGGTTTTGAAAATATTCTTTGGTATGATAACAAATCCCAAAAATTTCATATAAATTTTTTATGTTCACTCCATCCGTGAACTCTAATTTGCATTATGGATCGTTTTTAAATCGTGGAATGAGTCTTTGTGAATAAAATTTTTGCATAAAAATTCTATGCGGATGCCCAGATCCAAGTTTAGGCTGATTTAACGACTATGACTCAGCCAATGTCTAAAAAAACTTTGCCCGATTAGATTTTGTGAATGGTTAATTAAACTCCATCCTAAACTGTTTTACTTGTAACATTTCACTTTTTCCGGTAATTACTGTCCATTGATCTTGTCGGAATCTTCAAACGCCTTAGTTTTCATTGTACGCTAATGAATCTCTTTGAAGTGTTAAGACAGCGGTTACACAATAACTCGAGAGAAAGAAAGAGGTGTGCTGATTCAATGAGAATATAATGATTTTAATGTATCATGCTCTTTTTATCTTAGTCATTATGTGATACGTAAACTTTAACCTTTGAAAGTGGAAAGAAACATAATTACTTAGGTATGTGTATGTGTAGTTGCTACATATCTAGGCATATGTAACAGATTAGGTATCTAAGTATCTAAAATTTCAAATCAACATGCAAATACCCTTACAACGCCATAACAATACAAAATCTACATGCTGATTTAACACATACTTTACAAAGCCACCACTGATTTAATATTAAATATTGATGCGCACTTTAAACGGGACCAAAAACTGTAAGTACACTTTCTTGTTAAGAAAATTGTACAGTCTGTCAACAGACAAGCTAAATGTATGTATTTGCGATCGTAAGTTATTTTATGTTTGAACAGAGGAAATTGTTAAAATAGCTAAAAATGTATATAATATGTTATTTGTTTTTTACTTATTTAAAAGCAATTAATACATCAATATCTACTAAACGTTTACATTAAAAAAAACATTGACTGTCAGCACAGCCAAACGTCGCGCCGCGCCATTAAATATTTCATACAGTTTTCGCTTTATACGGGACAGTTGGCGAGCTGCACAAGAAACTGTACAGTTTTCTGTCCTATATAAAGTGCGCTTAGCTATAATTTAAAGGAGCAAACGAGTGAAGGCTGTTAAATTAATAAAAAAAATGGATTTACAGTTGGAAAAGTTTTCGAAGCGGCGGACATTTGATGGAAATAATGTTTCATACTTTTTTCTATAATAAAAATATTGAGTGGATAGCAATCTAACACAAAACTAATTTTATTTACGTTTAGACATCGACCATCCTGAAATATATTAAAAAAACATAATATATTATTTACATGATCTGCGCAGTATTAGACTATGTCTGCAACTAAATTCCTAACGAATAATTAACATAATGTTGTACTTAATCTACGTATGTCTGACTAAAGCTTGACCAAACTACCCTCTGTAATCATAATGCCCTTGTCTCGATACTTTTCTAAGCAGTTATAGTCTTACCACATAGATTATGATCATGACCATATTAAATAAGTAAAATGCATGAAAACACAATGCGCTATCCACTACCCGATAATGCGGACAAAGGTAAAATAGAAAAAAATCATGGTTTCATGTGTTATCTATAAATTGTCGACCAAAAATTGTTCTGCATAAATATTATCTGTACAGTACAACGCCAACGCCTTAGACGTGAATTTTCATAAATGCTATATTTAAATATTAAGGTTTTATGCTTGAAAGTGGTATCATAAACCTGTTTAAATTATTATTTAAATAGCATTAAAGAATTACCAAATTTTAAGCTATGGGAATAATTATATTTTGTTTTAATACATTACGTATGCTATTTTTTTTTAAAATTATGAATGTAAAACTAGAAAAAAATTAAATACAGATAGATCAATTTAAAATTTCAAAACTAACATCTAGATTGACGTTTTGCAGATTCGCGGTTTAGGCATTGGACCGACGAAATACAATATATTATTACCCTTAGAGGCTTTAGATAACTAATGTGCGATGAGTCATGGCTACGCTTTGACTTGAGTAACTTCACAGCCCGGGGGAATACTATGACCATGGACATTGGAATGCTTTAATCCCCTAGAAATCCGGTCCAGACAGGTGTGATCATCCTTCCCATGGATCCTGAGGTTCCCACAACCCTCTCGGCTGCCCAGCCCATGTATCATTATGTTAATTTACCCCTAATCCCTTGTCCATACACTAATAAACCAGTCCCGAGAATTCCGATGAAAACAATTAAGAAACAATCGATATCTAAAACATTAAGCGCTGTGTTTTGTTGATTCGTTTTTGGTGTCTGTTATTATGATTTAAAAAAATAGATACATATTATGCTACATATCTTTTAAGTTTTTAACCATTTTGAGACAGTATATTTATTTGGGATGATAGTTATTTTAAATTAATAAATTTAAAGCTTTGAAAAAATTTACGACTTATCTGCTTCGAATTTTTTAAATGACTGTCTCCCTTTTATTATATAAACGACCGGGAAAGTTAATACATGCGGCATGCTTTCCCCCTACTACTATGACCACGACTGCTCTGTCAAGAGCAAACAATTAAAAAGAAGAAAGTAAAAAGTAAATACATACCTATTATAGTGTCTAACGAAGCACAAGGATTTAGAATTTAGATTTGTAGAGTTTTATATGTATACGAGTAAATTGTGCATAATTGTAACACTTTGAATAGGTACTACATATACTGCAATTTGTCGAAAATGAACTAAGAATACCACGATACAGCTCACACCTTTCGCTACTATTCTGTCTAAGAATCGAGTCTCATAAATATCTCTATTCTATTCCGAGATATTTAAGTCAATAAATGAAATTTTAAGGTTTATCTCCCCACCAAAACTCGATACAATTAGTGCTTATACCTTAAATCATTAAGGGTTGGTTGGAAGACGTTGCTTAAAACCAATAAGCCCGCACTTGTACACTCATGCTATGTAATTGTACATGAAGATTTAAATAAATAAATAAATTCTAACGCGAGGAAAGTTAAAAAAAAAACTAGTTTCATTAAAACAGTCTTCATCATCATCATATCATATCCGCTCCCTATGTGCAGCATAGGGATTCCACAAACTGCTTCCAAGCCAAGCGATCGGCTGCCAGTTCCCGCGCATCCTACCGAGCCAGGTCCATGTCCCGCAGCTCTGACGCGAACTGCCGACTTATTGTTAACAGTGGAAGTCCAGGACGCCGATAACTACTTATTGACATGACTCAGTCGGGGGTCTTCAAATTATTATTGATAGGCTTAATAGCACTCCACGTACATGGGTTTAAAAATCAGAAAACAGAACCCCCTAGGTTTGTTGGGACAAGTCATCGAAAGATTCGAGAGCTTCAAATACCTGGGAGCGTACATGACAGAAAACGGTAGCTTTCAGAAAGAACTGGGAGCTGCAGCTTAGGATAGCGGGTGCCGCATTCAGCAACAAACAGTACCGGAAAAAAATAACATTTTTGGTACACATAATATGTATATAAAGTGTTGTTCTTGTTATAGATCAACGGAATTTTCCATTGCTAGGTATTGTAATATTGCATAAATATTGTATTCTGTTCTGAGTAACAATATGTTTTTCCTAACACACAATAATCTGTTTACCTTGAATCTTGCTAAATGCAAACATCACAAAGAGTGAAATAGAAGTGTTCAAACATTGCCTATGTATATGAAATGACGACATCAGTGTTGAAGTTGTGTGTAAAAGACACCTATTCGATTTTTCAACCAACGAACCATAGAAAATATGACAATTTACACGTAAATCTCTGTGGCGAAATAAATAGGATAACTAATTATTTTATTCAGACACAAACACCTTAAAGGTTTAATCAAATTACAATCTATACCAGGGACCCGGAGTCTCAAAAAGTTTCATTATAACAGCGTCAAAATAAAATAATAAAATAAATAAATATATAAAATTGTAATAAAAATATTTCTATGTAAATGAATGAAAAAAAATTTTGAAATGTATTAAACCACGGCTAAATCCTACAAAATGCGAGGATTTTGGCTCACAGGAACAGATAACTTTTTTGGTAGATAAAATTATTAGGTAAGTATCACTAAAGTAAACATCTTAGCAAAATGTAAATAAACCTTCAAAAACCAATTACATTAAACAGAAAATTCTACCAAATAACCATTTCGTATTTTGTACCAAAATTAAAAAAAGTTTTTGTAAAGTAATAGATATTAAAAACTAAAAGTCACAATTTTAAAGCCTACAAGGATTTACAACTTTCAACATTATTTATATTTGTTATTAGATTATTTGGAAGTCCGCCTTGAGGTGTAGTGGTAGTTGGGTTACCATGCACGAGGTCGCGGGTTCGATTTCCGTGGGTTCGACACGATATATGTATATCAATGTTTCATATTTCGTGTGTGCTACCTTAGACTAGCATCATCTTGCTTTCATTTTCCTAACAAATAATCAAGATAAATTGCACTTGGTATGCATTGCCCTAAACACCATTAGGTGCTAAAAAAGAATAAGATAATGTAGCAGTATTTGGTATAATTTGATAATTTATTATTATAAAGTATCACCTACCAAAAATAATGGATAACCCCAAACGTAATTGAACCAATTATTTGATCCTCTTAAAACATGGTGTTCTAACTACTTTTGATTTTTTGGAGATATAGTTAGAAAAGTAGCCGCCAAATCATAATCTAAGTGAACCAGAAGGAACTATACTCCTTAACAATCAAAGCAACAATCATTTTTTGTGAATAATCAGTGCAGTATGATTTAAGACGATCTAATCGAGGTAACCGATCTGAGAGCTTTCTTATGTGCTTCATTGTACTGGATGATAAAGGGTACCATTTCGACTTGTAAAATTGTGGCAGTTGTTTTGATTATATAATTCACCATTTGTCGCACGAGAATAGGGCCCGATGACACTTGTATCACAAATGGATTGAGCTGCATTATGGATGGGGTGGGCGTTTCATAATACGATGCAGGGACTCCCAAGTAGGAGTACTTTTTTCTCTCAAAGTAATTTTATTTTACTCACATGTGAATACTGGACGCAGCACAAGAAATTCGGTTATAAAAAAATTGCGGTTATTACGAAAAAAAAATCTTACATTAATTTTGAAAATGCAGAAATTTAAGAAAAACGAAGGAAAGTTTTTCTTAAACTTTCTTAACTAAGAAAATAATATATGGTAACACGACGATACGTAAAGACAAAAAATGCGAGTAAGGCCTCGATAAGATGTATAATGAAATTTCGCATTGGGTAATCTTTAGGTATCATAAATTAATAGTGAAAATACATGAAACCATGCATTTAATAGTTATAATCGGAGAAAAAAAAACAGCGTGTCATTTTGTATATCGTCGACTGAAGGTTGCTCAATGCGTCTACATATAACCCCTTCACGGCGAAACAGTTGTCACTTATAAAGTTTAATAAATAAATAAAACCATCCAAAATTCATTTCCGGTGCTTCTCTGTTGAGATATCAATTATGACCAAAAAATAGAGTTTGATTTAATGAATACATTTATGTAGTTAGAGGCCCCTGATAGCTGAGTGGAGCCGGTGTACTCCGACGTACCGCAGGGCCTCGCCCATTATGGCCAATGTGTGAGAACCGCGCCCTTACACTGTACTCCACAGATTGGACAACCCTTGGGATCACTGGAATGGCTTCAAAATTAAACGTCTGCAATTGCAGAACAACTATATACACCGTGTCCCACGATGAGACCGCGAAACTCCGGAGGGTGATTGTTCATGGTATTCTGAGAAAAAAATCCTTATAAAGTTTTTTGATCCGGGCATTTTTAATCAATAATAATTAAAAAAAGTATTAATAAAAAGCGACTATGTAATACTGGCTTCTGTTTGAAATGCTAGCGGTGGCGGGGTGGCGGTGGGCGGGGAGGAGTGGGGGTCCGCTCTGGTCACCGAACGAACATTCAAAATTCGAATTTCATATCTGAAATTGGTGCAGGTCACGTGGTGTTAGCCAGTTCAAAAATGGACGGTATTACACGCGTGAATTTTTATTCATATTTTAATCATTTTTTTAAGAAATTAGAATTGAGTTTTTTGAAAAACTTTATTAAGATTTTTTTCTCAGAATATCATGAATAATCACCCTCTGGAGTTTCGCGGTCTCATCGTGGGAAACGGTGTTATAGGTAGGATGATAATAATTTTAATAAATAGACTGAACTTTTATACTTTTAGCGTAAGTACAGCAGAAGCGCTTCAAATAAAACGAATGTATTTAATTACAATTCAATGGAACATCGTAATGTGATCCAGTTTTTGTCTTTTATCTACAATACAAGTATTTGGACACATTCAAAATGCTGGCTATGTATTTAAATTAAACTTTGTAAAAGAAAGTAAACTGCCAATAAATTTTGAACAGTAGTTTTAATCGGGTTTTGAGTATATCGTAAGAACTCAAATTTTTCTTTTTTTATTAAAAACAAACAAAAAAAAATCTTAATAAAAATTACGTTTTTATTACAAACCTTGAGGTGGTGGGTGCTAGCCTCTAAGGTTCATATAAAAAAGGCGAGAATGAAGAGAATATTTTTATATTATTTGACATTATTTTTAAGTTTTTCATTCAAAGAAGAGAGTCTAAGCCCAGCTACGCAGGAGAAGAAGTCCTTTTTGTGGGTGTTAGCAGTTTATGGTGTTATTTTACCAGTTAGAACCATGCTTACCAGTGCAGTGCTCAAATATGTTTACCGTTGCAGTACCCTATGCACCATTGGGTGTGGATAAGGGAGAGCAGTAGTAGTATGTTTACCAGTGTACAATGATACATTGGTTGTGCACTTTTCATTAAATTTAAGTCGAATTACCTTAACCTTCTGTAAAAACAATTTTTTCTGTGACAAAAAATTATGCATTTTTAAATACCTATTACAACATTTTGAGTGTGTCCAAATACTTCACACAAATCTGGATTTTGTTCCCATGATGGGAGTAGGAAGTAGGTATGTTGATTTTGTATAGCTCTACAGAAACGAAGTAGCATTTTTTTCAAATTCGGGAATATGGATTAATCTCTGTAGATTTTTTAAATAAAATATGGAGGTACTTGATTCTATAGCCGTCCCCCGGCTAGGGTTTGCAATGCAATAATAAAATTGTTTGCCCCAAACAATGGGGCAACAATGTGCGAGCAGGTTGGCAAACAAATGTCAATGGCAGAGAGAGAGGGGTCCCTGGCGATCATCGCCAGCCATAGCGCCAAATGTCACGCTCTGCACTCGCCAAATCACTCGCGGTGTCATCTGTCGAATGTCGAACTGGCAAATAGAACTAATTAGTAGGCACTTATGTAGTACCTGCGGTGTATCAAGCAGCCATATGCTCCTCAGCCAAATATATTATTATTGATATCCCAACAGAGACAGAGAAACTCTGGAAACAAATGTGGGTTAACTAGGCGTTTACAGAGCTTATGACCTGTCATTGGCTGGGTTTAAGTGGCCACTTGATGTACTACAACATTCCCCATTCCGCCCATCATCTGACAACCATATATGACAAATTTTTGAAACTACTATATATATTGAATTTGTACAGAAGCTTCAACATTTGAGTTTGTTTTTCGACAATTTTCAACATTTTTTCTCTCTGGTGACATCTGTTCTTTAAGCAATCAATCTTTTATTGGTGTAACTTAACCCAGCCAATGACAGGTCATACGCCCTGTAAACGCCTAGATAACCCACATTCGTGTCCAGAGTTTCTCTGTCCCTGTTGGGATATCAATAATGTCTGATATCAGCCCAGCATGAGTATAATCCAGTAATTTGTCTACAAGTATTTGTATACGTTCAAAATGTTGTTAAAAATATATAATTAGCTATTAGGTACGACATTGACCATTGAAATTTTAACCGATCGTCCATCCTCTTTCTGTCCTTTATCCGCGTTATGGGGGTTAAATGATTAGTCTTGAGCTTCAGTGCTAGTCTAAGGTGTATGGATGATATACTGATATTAGATTGAAGCTGGCATTCTAATAGTCTATGCGCTTGGTATCTGCAAGACGACCTGGATTCTAGACTCTATCTGCTATCAGTATAATTATTATGTCATTAGCATCGCGTTATAAGTAAAATAGTTTAATTTTAATTTGTACGTAGGTGAAGCTGAAACTCAACCGTCCATGCGCTTGGTAGCTGCAAGACGACCTGGATTCTAGACTCTATCTGCTACCAGTATGATTATTATGTCATTAGTATCGCGTTACAAGTAAAATAGTTTCATTTAATTTGTACGTAGGTGAAGCTGAAACTCCAACCGTCCATGCGCTTGGTAGCTGCAAGACGAATTGGAATCCAATACTTCGCCTACATATAGATTTAATATCGTTTCTTAAATAATCGTTTTTCTCAAATCCTTTATTCGTAAATTGGGACAGGAATTAATTAAGAATACGTATTGAATGTACAGCGCCCTTGAGGTGATTTCACACAAAAATGGCGCTTAATAAATTAGCCGATTATTATTATTATTATGTACCTACGTGTTCGTCTCGTGGTGTATTCGTAGCGCGTTGGACTATTCATGAGGAGTACGTTCATGAGGTCGAGAGTGCTGACCGGCGCGCGGCGACAGTAGGGATTTTACATAATGATATCCACATGCTCCACATAGGAGCGAACGAGGCGAAAGAAGAAAAAAAACTCAATATTTTTAAAACTGGATTACGAATAACTTATTATGTATTTTATATCTAATTATTATTTTACTTTCACTGAGTCTAATTTGATTAAATCTCTATTCGATTCCTGGACGACTTTTATTTTATTTTACTATAAGCGGTACCTTCATTATAACATGCGTATTGTATGTTATAAAAACGGTTAAAGGGGATTAGTAATGTTCCCGTTAGTATAATAAGGGTATCAAAAGTAATTGCCACCCTCCCCATAATATATAATATAAACAGCGGCTCATTTTATTAAGAGAGCGTTTTATTTATGGGGGTTGTCCCATTATACGCCATGCGCCAAACATACAATAATGACGGATTTTATTATTGCTTTATGAAGATTGACAATATTATTACATACTTTTTAAGTCAGAACGATCTGGTTATTTTTTTTAACAGGAAATATCAGATATATCATATATGTACTTAATATTTATGTAAGTGTTAGTTTATTTTATTGACTGTTCAATATTGGTTTTTATTTCTAAATGAATGCATTCCATCTTAAATAACTTTCCTTAGCTTTGTTTATTTTATTTTTCTACTGTTTTTTTTTTTACTACCAAATATATAATAATATTAATCCTTTTGATTGTCTACTTTTATTACTTCTTTGTTTTTTCCTAATCATTTACTTTTATTTGAGAACCTCTCTGATATTTTCATCCCATCACGATATTATTGTTTATTATGTTGTTTTATTAAGACCTTAAATATAAAGTTATTTGTATCCTCCGTACCTGTACATAGATAAATGTCTAGCGATGAAAAAAAAAAAAAAAATTGTGAAGTAAAAAAATTGTTAAGTGCATTGGTTTATAAAAAAATGATAAGCCTGAATTAAACCACGAATTTAAAAAAAAAAAAACAATTATAATTAAAATAGGTACACTATTATTTATTATGTTGCATAGGGTAGTATATAGTACAAGCACTGCTAGATATGGATAAGTTTATGAAAAATCATATTAAAACATAAATATGTTTTTTTTTTAAATATTCTTAAACAAAACGACGTCGAAGTAATTAATGTTTTATTTTAAAAAATTTCAACAAATTTAATGTTATTGAAAAGAAGTGTGACTTTAGCAAAGACAATTGGGTGAAGAAAATTATAAATGCGTTTATTTTTTTAATCTTCCGAGTACATATTATATATATTTTACATATATTTTTTAAACATCGTTCTGGCAGATTACAATCTTGATTACGTTTCTCGGCAGTAGGAAAATACTAAATTAATTAAGAGATACTGTATTTGGTAAACAGTTAAACCCACAAGTGTATGCGTAACCCTTTAAAACGGTAATTAAAAAACGTGTTGATTAACAAAATTTCTCAATTCAAGATATAAAAAGTCCATAGAATTGGATTCAGTACAGAACCTGCCCACGTAACATTCATTGTTCATGTTCAACCATGTATGTAGATTATAAACAACTTGAACCCAGGAGCAGATGTTGTGATCACAGCAAAGTTAAAAGGAGAACAGATACAATCGACCGCCCACACCATGTGAACTCCCGAATATACATGGAGTAACAAAACTCGTAGTACAACCCGAAAACTGGTGAATCTACATCATATTTGGAGTCGAAAGTGTAACATGACTTTTGAATCCGAGCTTGAAAAAAAATTTTTTTCTTCTCATAAATCTTTCATTAGTACCTCAGATTAAGTAAAATTGCACAAAATCTACTTAAAATGCGTTTTTTTTTTTTGAAAAAAAATCAACATTGTACTTAAATTTTCTGAAAACTATGGGTCAAATAAAAAAAAACTACAAGTTCGACTTCAAATATGACGTAGATTCACCGGTTTTCCGCTTGTTCATCGAGTTTTGTTACACCGTGTATAGTGACCAAACTTCGTATTCGTATTCATAAAAATTATCATCCAAATTATACTTTATGATCCAGAATAAAAAAGTTCATTATTATCCTCTGCTCCCGAATTTGAAGCAAGACAGATCGTTGGACCTTTGCACCCGAACCTCACTAAATTACCCCCTAACATGTTCATCTTGACCTTATTTATAATCAAAATCCTACTCGTAGTCTTACCATTTGCCATGCTTGCCTATTTTACAAGGCATCAGGTTCTCGGCGTCCTGGTCGTCCACTGTTGACAGTTCGTCGGCAGTTTGCGTCAGAGCTGCGGGACGTGGAATTGACTTGGGAGGATGCACGGAGCTGGCGGCCGATCGCTTGGCCTGGAGGCAGTTTGTGGAATCCACATGCTCCACATAGGGAGCAGATATGTATTATGATGATGATGATTACCATTTGAGATAGTACAGATAGTTAAATCTTTTGACCCACGCCTTTATGAATAAACCCTTACAACCGACTGATTGTAACATTTGTATTCATAATCAAAATCCCACATATATTTTCAACCCCTGAATCGAAAATTCATACTATCCCGTACTTCCTAATCTAAACAGAGAGCACATGGTTAAATTTTTTGACCCGCAACAGTTTCAAAAAACCCCTACAACCATTATACATCCAAAGTCAGCGTAACGTATTATATATATCGTATAGTTTTGGAGCCAGTCTTAATACGGACAATATGTGGGCATCATGTAATGAGCGTTGTTATAAAGTAAAAGAAAATTTAATAGCAATCGACGAATTATTTCCTAAGAGCCACCTGCTCGATTTGTTAAGAAACAACCAAATATGTATAAAGTAATAAGATTATTTTATTATGATACTATATTGACCACCAAACATAGGCGTTTTATTGCAGTTTTTATTAAATCAACGATTTTTTTGGTGAATTTGAATGAGTTTTAGTAGGCAAGTTTTGAATTACACATATTTTACCGTATGTTCTTTAGATTCTTACTTTAGAATTTTTTAACGGCTCCAACTCTATAATACCAGTTTTGTATAATATATTTATATAGCTTTTTATATAAATAATCGTAGTGGGTCTGTCTGTTATCAATAACCGTATTTACGGCTTGACCAATCAGGTTCATATTTAAGTTTCCAGAATTATTTTTCATAGAAGCAAAAGTTTTGCTGCTGTGATAATTATAGCCAATCTTCTATCCTATAGAAAAACATCAATTATGCCATATCGATACCTTAATATGCAAATTGTGTAACTCTATTTTTTTGACCAAATGACTTTATGATGTCATTTTGTTGTCTGTATTCCAATACACGTGCTAGGTAAATTTACAAATGCCCTAAAAACCACCTCAAGAAAAATGGGTAACTGCCACGTTAGTATTGGCAACGCTGCAAATTTGGCAATTCCACCTTTTCGTTTTTTGCGCGCCCTGTAAAGTAACCATTTTGGAGTTACACAGTTTGCATATTAGGGTATCGATATGTATAAGAAGATATGTTGCTCGATCACAGATCAGTACCGACTCGGGTAATAAGCGACGTGATAACGATTTCTTACCCATGGATGTTTAACGTTTTCGCGATCACAATGGAACACGCGTTAAAAGTTATCGATCGGGATTATTAAACGCGCGCATACTAGTCGCGAGCCATTTTCCGAGATATATCTTATTCGCACAAATCTTCATTCAATCTTTATTATAATTTAGCCGGTTTTCGGCAAGCCAATATTGAGAAAAGCAGTCGAAATAATAAAAAAATCCGTCAAGCGCGATGATTTGACGTTTGACATAAAGCCGCGATATATAGGTGGATGGTTATGTACAAATAAATACTAACATTCTTGAAAAAAACACTTTAAACTTTGAATACCTATTAATAATAATATTTAAATATTTTTAATAAGCTTTTTTGCTAACAGGTGCACAGTGCTGATTGATAAGTACAAACAAGTTCTCAAACATAAATTTGACATATGGAAAAGATTTGTGAAGTGTTGAGCATATTTTTTGTTCTGTCGTCCAATTCTGATGCTCGGCCAGATCATAAGGTGCGTGGGCGGCGCAGGTGGTCAACGAATAAGTCCCGATGAGTTACAAAACACTACTCATTTTTATCGAATAATATTCAGTTGTTAAAATTTAATTTGAGAAAAGAATAAGTGCAATGCGAAATCCAAACGTAGATGAAAAGAAGGCAAAGACAAAAATATATATAACCAGAATGGAAAAAGTTATCAAGCAACATAATATTAGTATAATAATGTCGCTTTGTATCATTTTTCTTTGCCCATATTATGTCGCTTGATAACATTTTCCTTTCCACCGTCGACATATTGATATTAAAAAAACAATTTTAGAGTTGAATAGTGAAATTCAAATAAAATGTTTATATTCTGAAGAAAATAGTACCTTTTGACGTCTCAACAGAGACGAGAAATTTGGAAGGGAATATGGATATCTAGGCGCTTACAGGGCTTATGACCTGTCATTGGCTGGGGTTAAGTGGCCCACTTGATGTATTACCGTAATGGGTGAAATCCAGTTTTTGTCTACAAGTATTTGGACACACTCAAAATGTTGTTTATAAAATAGTACCTGATTAGGTAGGTAGGTACCCACTGTAAAAAAAAATAAAAAAAATAATTTAATTCTAAAAAATTTATGCATGTAAGTAATCAAAAATACTTTTTTGATTTTGTAGTTGCTCAAAAGCTCTAAATTATACGTATTTATTTTCGTCTTATTCGATACGGAATATTAAAAATACATCTAACATAATTTTTCTAATATGGCCACATCTTTATGCAAATCCACATTTTTTATTAAAATATATTTGTTTTATACGAAAAGTATACTTTGCCAACATTACTATGTTTCCTCTTATTTTATCATGTTTGTTTGTTATTGCTCTGCTCTGTTTTATATTAAATTTCCTAAAACCACAAACAATGCATTATTTCCTAGATCACACAGGTGGTCTTTAGACGTAATTACCTTTAACTCTTCACCTCACGCTGTCTTGTGATTTCTTCCAAAACAGTTGGTTGATAATTCAAAGTCTGAGACCGCCTTAAGTCCCGTACAATACAATTCTCAGTGCGTGGGAGGCACGCAGCTGCGCCTAACATATTGTATGGAAAAAAACATCCACCCACTAC
Source organism: Micrasema minimum (assembly GCA_022494985.1). Taxonomy (NCBI): domain Eukaryota; kingdom Metazoa; phylum Arthropoda; class Insecta; order Trichoptera; family Brachycentridae; genus Micrasema; species Micrasema minimum. The sequence continues at coordinate 109,290 of JAGVSP010002702.1, forward strand.
CCTTCTGAACAAGTAATACAGAGGCTGTAACAAAAATCTCCTATCATTTCTTGTATAAATTTAACTCTATGGGTACTAGTTAAAGACGCTTTTATAAAAACGCCATTTTGATCGAGTTCAATCAGTAACCAGTATAATTAGATTCGAATTATTATTTTTTATTACAGACTAATGATTCATTGAGTATGTAATGAAATATCGACAACTAATAAGAACATGGTATTAAGATGTAAGTTTTTTTTATCTCGTTACATTTATATTTAAGTAAATATATTTAAATAATGTGCACCTACACCCACCTGTATTATTCTACAATAAATATTTATTAAAATATGGAGTTTTAAGACTTAAACCTAATCACTATTTTTATGATTGTACCGCAGTACTACATGTACCATTGTGTGAAGATGAGGAAAAGTATGTAGAAGTAAAAGTGGGATGGATATTGAATGCGATACATAAAACATCCCTGAAAACCATTTTGTGAGCTCTGTATATCGTTGCCATACTGCCAAAATTTTGTAAGACCTTCAGCGACGAGTTATTAAGACGAAAAATAGTTATTATGAAATTTAATTTTTTCAAAGGGTATTTTATTCAAATATAAGGACTTGCAAATGTTTTCTAGACATAGATATTAACGTGAAGACACAAAATGAAATTTTCCATTCTCCTAAAATATGGACTTAACAACTTTTGGCCATATTACGACGATAATATTATGTAGGTACCTACATACCCTGTTCGATATTTATCTATTCTTTTTCATAATCTTTACGTATATTGCAAATAATTTCGTATATTTCATTCCTTTCTCATAGCACCGAAAGCCGAAAACCAAGCATTGCATAAGTATATTATGATTGTATATTTCTTCAAGCATCCTAATATCATAAACAGGGATGATGGGTTACGACTACGAACCTCATGGTAGGTACCCAGTGCTTCCAAAGCCCGACTGCGACACGGGTACAAACTCCACAAACTCAAATACACTTAAAACTACATTAATACATCAGCCCTGAAGATGGACACTGCAATGTGCTACGAAACGTCGGCATAATAACCCAGAAAATCATAATCTATATTCTGAAGGCCGTGAAAACCTACAACCTTTGATTACAATGTGCCAGGACAGAGCGGTATGGCGTTCTATCCTCTCTGCCTATCCCTTCGTGAAAATGACGTGATGGTTATTAGGTTTGATAGCGTTCGGTTAAGATTGCTTGATTCAGGAACACCAAATGCTTTAGGATAAAAATGACCGAAGAAGTATCCGGAAGTGCTTACCGGCTGAACCTATTAGCATACCAACACACTGATATTTCAATAACAGGGTTACACTTATACTCACACATACAGAGAGATGCAAATTACCGCCGTAACGCGAGAGACGAGAGGACAGAGATAAAAAATGGACGCCAAGTAATACAGTAGCTTTCTCTCGGCGGGAAACCGCATTGATCCGCCATTTTATCCAACTCATTATCGTAGCCAGTATTTTTTTACAAATAATATGAATTGTTACCAGATCCGCACGAGAGCGTCGGCGAAAATATATCGATATTATTGAGAAACGAAAAAGTGCAATGGAGGCATCAAACCAGAGTTTTGAGCGCTGCGTGACCTTTTCCTGAATTTTTCTTGTTTTAAAGAACCTATCTTACTATTTTATCTTTAATATCTTGAACTTGAAAATCAGTCTGTTTTAGGACAATTTATTAATTTTTCCAATATTCTTTAGTTGTCATTTCCAATACCAAGAAAAATAATTTCGAATAAAATGGTGTATATTTTTTCCTTGTCCTCATTTTTTTGTGATTGTGGTGGTTTTTGTGAATCACTTTGAGTTTCTGGTATGTTTTCTGGATTAGCGGGATTATGTTCAGGTAAAACCATTGTTAATTTAGCAGGGATTAAAACTTTGACCACGCGATAACGTCTGCAATGATTTTGATATCTCCAGTATAAAAGTTAAATTGAGTGCACTTTTTTTTATATTCCAAAATATTCTTCTTTACGTCACGATGTTAAAATACATGTGTGGCGGGCAACAATGACGTCACGCGCCGACGACCGCCGACAATGACGCGACGAGGGAAGACGAACACGTACAAAATTACATAACTATGTAAACAGTAAAAATGACAATATACTATTGCAATGTATAAAGTAATCGTTAATTTTTGACATGATAACGTCTAATAAATCGATGAACGCCGGCTGCACACACGAAAAAGCAAGACTCATTGTCACGTTCCGCCTGAGCCGAGTGTGCAAGCGAGAGCGCGCAACAAGCGATAGAGAGGCACGATCGGCCTAAGCGTTCGGTTTGTGACGCATCTATCTATCTTCCACTCCATCGGCCGATGCGTCCGAGTAGAAGGGAGACAGCAGCAGCACACAAGAAGAAAAAATATAAATAAGTTAATTTATGGAAAAAGTTGTAATTTTCAATTAACTCCTGCTTTGTATTGTACAAAATAATGATAATTCAGTAATAATAATTCAATTCAATTCATAAAAGTATTCTATTTTTCATCAATGTTTTCTTATTACGTTATCACGTAAAAATTATCGTCCGTAAACCGACTTTACAGACAACCAAAAGTTTATTTTAGCTTTTCATTAATTCAGTTTATACTGTCAAGCTTCTACCCTAATACGGCCCTGTTTTTCTTTTGCTGATGTATGGACAAATTAAATGTTGCCACTGTATTAAAGCGCGCTCTACTTTTGAGAAAGCCGTTAGTCACTCGGGCGGCGTTTCAGCACTTGTCCCTAAATAAATAATAGGTTCTATCAGAATAGATCATCAACCAAAACGGATTCATAATGAAATTTGCCCAAGTCATTCGGTACCTATATCATACCAGATACTCGCTAATAAAGATAATTTAAATAGGTACATTAGTTACAGGGAACAATGTTAGATGTAGGCATAATTTTTATTTATTTATTTACGGACAAAGTCCATTATAAACATTATAATTACACTAAATTTTTACAAAGAAAGAAAAAATTACAAGGACAGAAATAAACAGCAAAGACATAGAATAGATTTTTTAGATTTTTATTTTTTATTTATTTCAATATATCCATAATCTAAAAAAAAACAATACATGTCCTACTGAGTTGCCTACCGCAACTCGTCAGTAGCTGCATAAATACATACTCAATTAAAAATAAAAGTACACAATACATACTCTTGCGCAAAAAAAAAAAGTAAAATACATATAAATTAAAATACAATTCTAAACTCAATATGATGAAATAAAATGCATACGCTAACTAAACAAATTCTTCAGCTGATTTATAAAAAAATAATAAAAATATTATAACTTGATGCAGAATTCGAGGTAGACCGAAAACGGAGGTATTTTTGTGGCAAAGGTAAAGTAGAGATACTTTTTTTTTTTATATCACTGCATTAGCAATCACATTAACCATGAAAAGTGAAGCATACGGTCGTATGTTCTGCTCCTTTGAGCAATTATTACATATTCCATAAATCCTAATAACTCCGTTCAATAAAGTTAAGTAGGTAGGTGCCTATTATAATTTATTTAATGCAGTAAATTTCCTTGTTTTGAGTCACTTATTATTCGTATTAGAACTAACTGTGCTTCTGAAACATCTGAGTGCCCTTTTAAAACGTACTCTACCTTAATTAGGTGACTCAACCGTACATTAAAACGATATTATGTAAGTAGGCAAATGTATTGTTCCTTAACATATTTTTTAAAGTTAGGTGTTATTTTGGGTATAATAAGACATCTTGACGTGATAACGTCTAATAAATCGATGAACGCACGAAAAAGCGTGACTCATTGTCACGTTCCGCCTGAGCCGAGTGTGCAAGCGAGAGCGCGGAACAAACGTTAGAGAGGCACGATCGGCCAAAGCGTTCGGTTTGTGACGCATCTATCTCTCTTCCACTCCATCGGCCGATGCGTCCGAGTAGAAGGGAGACAGCAGCAGCACACAAGAAGAAAAAATATTAAAAAAATAATTTATAGAAAAAGTTGTAATTTTCAATTAACTCCTGCTTTGTATTATACAAAATAATGATAATTCAGTAATAATAATTCAATTCAATTCATAAAAGTATGCTATTTTTCATAAATGTTTTCTTATGACGTTATCACGTAAAATTATCGTCCGTAAACCGACTTTACAAACAACCAAAAGTTTTTTAGTTAAAAAAAACTTTATTCAAATTTTTTATTAACCGGGCAACATTTATCGCAAAACTGGTAAAAATTTCCAACCAGTTTGCGAGATAATTGTGAAAATAGATGCATGTTTTCACGTACTGGGTGTGTTTTTACGTAATGAATTTCGGGACATACATTAAGAAAAAATAGTCCGATCGGTTCCCAGGGTGGTCAACCCACCTGACACACGTGCGCTCGGGTGAGAGGCACATACATAAACCGCATTAGTTAGAGCGAGATTGAACAAGGTTGTATTTAACCGACATACCTTTGTCACGGAAAACGAGATAGAAATACGTAATTGTATACACGTGAAGGAGATGAAAAATGTTGTAAAGAATCGACGTAAGTATTTCGCTATAATTCAGGTATTCTCAATAAAAGAACAAAGGGGTGCGTAATGTTTTAAATTTCATTTAGTGTACAATTTATTAACAATTACAATTTACTTTGCAAACAGTCTGAACACGACCGACGCATCGAAATTTCTTGAACGTTCCACGGGATTCCAGTTTTTCTTCCATTCTTTCTATGTGTATAGCCATTTCCACATAGTGGAAAAATTATGACGATTATATCGTTTTCTGGGTATAATTACAGGTAGTTTTCCTGAAAGCTGCTTTTCCTCTGCTTACGTTTTTCTGTCCGTATTTGGATGATGTGGACTCCACAAACTGCCTTCGAGTCATGCCATTAGCCGCCTACTCATATCCGTCTCCTTAAGTCAAGTCCACGTCCCTTAGTTCTGTCGATCAAACTGACAAACAAAATTATTCGTAAATTTTTTACTTGAAACGATTGAAGATAGAGCGGTAGAAGCCAATTGTTTTTTTAGTTTTAGGTAGATTTTTAAAAAGTTGGGGCTAGGATTACAATCCATATTTTTTAACTAACTATTTACTAAAGATGGCTTGAATTTTACGAAAGAGACTCTATTAAATTCTGTTCTTGCAGCTACCAAAGCGCAATGGACAATTAGAGTAATGGATAACATTTTGACAAAACAATTCTTGAATCAATAAACATTATTAAAAATTTGGCTGTTAATCTGGGTATGTTCGCGTCTTTTAAACATTATCACCCTCTTTGTATTTTGGTCCATCCTTTTTATTCACCTTTTATTCCTTGCGGAAGTGACAAAAACTCCATTCAATCTTTGAGATTTTTTTGGAACTCAATATAAAATAATGACGTTGGGCGCCTCTGCACTGAAGAGTGTGTGAAATAGGTAGATTGGCATGTTACGCACAACAGGTGGGAGTGAAAGATGGATATACATACCGCTTGTTCTTTTACCTGTGTGTTAGGAGAGACCGTCTATAACCAGTGTCGTGTGAGTTAGTGAGTTGTGAGAATCAAATCACGATTCACACCGTCACGGCGCAGACAAAATATAAGTTTGTTTCCAGCGGAAAAATTTTTTCTTTCGATAAAATTTTCAAACAGCGTCTATTTCTAAATTTTAAAGATAGGAAACAGAGGCCATGTGAATAAAAAAATTATGCATATCTAATAATACTTGACAAATACTAGTTGTTCACGACTGACCAACACCAATAAATTTAAACAATTTAAAACTATGAGAACTTATTTATTTACTGCTTATAATAAATACCTTTTATGCAAGAATAATATTTTAGCTTAATTTTTGAATAATTTCGTGTGAAGATTTTCTTATTCAGACAGTTATAAGCGAGCTGTTTTTCCTAATAGCATAATTATTATTATCTGGTTTAGCAGTAACATGGTGGCGATTAACATGTCATTTAAATTTGAAAAATCTTTTTTTTGGTTTTTTCATATTATTTTGTTTCTCACAACTTAGTAAATGCATAATGAAATTGGAGTGTTACGTCGCCGACCACCTAACACCGCGAGAGAGCTTAGCATGTGATTCGCCCGCGAGCGTCCCGCACCGGACCAAGCACGGTCACATTCTAACCGACCGCTTCTTAGAAAACCTCTTCAGTGGATTGAAGATTTTTCTTAAATGTAATATCGATTTTACATTTTTTATTTTTATTTCGCAAGATTTGGTTCTGGGTGGAGCTATAAATATTACAAATCACGCCCTTGAGGTATATTTATACGAAAAGGGCGCTATATAAAACTATCCATAATAATAATAATAATAAGGACCCATTAGTGGAATGTACTCTTACCCCTTACTGAAGTAATTCCGCATCCCCCAAGCTCTCCTTCTAGTACAGCATACCGTTTTTGTTTAAATATACTCAAGGGCCACTAACTAGTTTCCTAGTTTCCCTTATCCGCACCCAATGGTGCACAGGGCATTGCATTGGTACACAAAGTGCAGTGTATAATGTTGATAATTTTATTACGCGAAGGTAATTATATTAGTAAGTATATAACTATTACAAGTTAAGTAAAAGTGGAATGTACCAAGTATTTTTATTTAACTTGTATTAGTCATATTAAAATAATTTAATCATGGAATTCCACCAAGTAAAGTAAAAAAATATATAAATCAAACATGAAGGTAAGATGATCAGTCATACGCTTCAGTACCAGTCTAAGGTATCACACATGAAATATTAATAATACGGAAATCACATGTAAATAAATATTTCATGTTGACCCCCTTCGGGAATCGAACCCGCGACCTTATGCACGGTAGCCAAATGCGCTACCACTATGCTACGGGGCGGGCAGATAAATTTAAAGATCAAGTAAAAATTTTAAAATAAATAACCGTTCTTTGTAATAAACAATAATAACAGAGTGAAATAAAAAACAATAAAATAAAGTAAAGTGCAAAACGTGCGATAGTTTATTTATTAAGATTTTTTTATTTTATTTATTTATTAAAATGAAGCCAAACAAATGGCACATATAGTTAGGTAAATATGACTAAACATCCATCTATAATACTGTAGTAAATGCACATTTTTTAATAAAAAATAAATGTCTACCAAATTCTTCTGCAAATTCCATTGAGGTCTTTCCTCATGTTTTCCGGGCAGTCCTTAGAGTTTTCTAAATGTTCAACCTCTTCTACGTCATCAATATAAGGAATGTTATTGTCTTTCATAGGCGCCCCTTCATCTCCATAGTTGCTGTGGACATCCAGGTAAGATAACTCTCCGTAATCGTTGTTTTCCATATCATCCAGGATATCTGCTTCAACTGGCATCCAGAAAATTGCCAACAGGAAAATAGCAACGAGAGAAATCACAATTATTTTTGTCATAATGGATTTTTGGACACTTTCAAAAACACGAAACCACTACTTGATCTATCTTTAGTCCAAACAACTTTGTGTATGAGTTTGAAACAAACAAAACACGTTAATTTATTTTAGCTAAACGTTATCATTAACTTGTTAATTAGCATTTTTTACATTTAATCTATCAAGATACCGCAATGTCCTGTGGTAAGCGTAACATAATTTAACACACATTTTATATTATGTAACACGAATTTCCATTTTATTAATTAAATTTTGTTGAAATCTTTGCCTACCTAACCAAACCTCAAGATTTACAAAAGGGTATTACGAGTATATCACTGTTTTAACGTAATAACTATTATTATGTACCTATTTAAAACTTGGAGTTTTATTTTTAGAATGGGTGTATTCTGTTACAAAAAAAAACTGTACTTTTACTGTGGTTTTTTTTATCCACTTCTGCCAAAAAATTCTTCCTGACAAACTCCATTTGCATCAGGTTTTGTACCAGGACGACAATTTGGTCCTGCAACTATAAAATTAAAAGGTAATAAATCATCTTTTTCCAGCGGATTCACGACCCCTCCAAAACCATGTATTTTTTCTTGTCCTTGGGGTGGCTTTTGGTCACTTTCTTGTACATCGTCATGAATTTCTGGTATGTTTTCTGGATCCACGGGATTATTTGGATAATTTTGATTATTCTCAGGTGAAACCATTGTTACTTTAGTAGGAATACAAACTTTGACCATGCGATAACTTTTACAGTGATTTTGATATCTCCCGGGATAAAGGCTAAACTGAATGCACTTTTTTTCATAAGTGCATTTCCAGAAATATGCTTCTTTTACATCACGGTGTTTGGCGGGTCGTTGCAGATGGGAAGACACAATAACACACACACCAAAACACAATAAAACTGTAAAATGAATCTTTGACCAAGCCATGTCTTTTTATGTCTGATTCAAGACCTTTTCTTTCACAAACTTGAGTGTAAATCAAACTTTGAGAATCAATTAAGTGATTTATGACATGACATATCTATTTATAGGTGCATAGAGAATACTTTGAATGTCATATCAGGGCTATCAAACTTACATTAAATATTGTTATATTGAAATCATGTTTTCCAATATATCTCTTACCATGTTGTTACTTATGACTTGTGAAGTACTTTTGTTTATAAGCCAGAAACAACAAATATTTTACAATCATAACTTTTAAGACAATTAAAAATTTACTTACCTAAATTTTAAGAAAAAGAAAAAGAAGCTGGCAAGAAAAAAAACCTATTGTTATTCAGTGCATTTTCGTGTTTGTGGAATCCATATGCCCCACATAGAGAGCGGAAGTAGGATGATGACGACCAAGCTATGATAAAAACTCTTTAAAAAATCTACAAGTTTTTATGTAATATTTATTAAGATATTAACAAAAACAAATTAAAAACAATTATATGCATATGCAACAAGAGGTTCAAAAAAATATAGATTAGAAAAGAAAAAAAAAACTATGTCACAGAATTGTCTAATGTATAAGGGCATTAAAAATGTATGAGTATATTCCAGATGAAATAAGAAATTAACAAAATGTAAAGATATTTAAGGTTAATTGTAAAAAAAATTGTGTGTGAAAAATATTAGTGTAGGTAGTAGCTAAATTGAAAAATGTATAATGGTAGGATAGTTAGGAAAATAAAAAATAAAAATTAAGTGTAATGAAAAATAATATTAGTCTATGTAAAAAATGATAATTTACTAAATAAATAAAATAATAAAAAAAAATTAAAATATTCAGTTACACGGTTTATTCATATTCTTCAAACATTTTTTTTTTTAAATAATTTTAAGTATATACCAAGATTTATGTTACGATATCTCAATAAACTGTTTTGTTTCTCTGTATTTGTCCCTGTAAGTTATCACGTAACCCGTATCACCGGCCGCAACGTTTCCTGTTAGATACATTATTTCACATGAAATCAGTTTACCAAATTATTTAATAAAACATATTTTTATATATAAAATACATTCCAGTATGGAATCTGTTGATGTTTTAGGATTTCACAAATCATTTTTTGTATACGAATTTAAAAACGTCATCCGTCCACTTTCTAGGTATCTATTTTTGTGTGGAAATGACGTACCTATAAATGACTTTCGGGGGTTCTTTCAATAGTCGTAAATAAAGCTATCTTTTTATACGGGACAATAAACTGTACAGTCTGAAAACTGACCCGTATAAATCGAAAAACTGTATGACCAACGCGACGTTTGGCTGTCTTAAAATTTTTATTTTTATTATAGATACTCTTTTTCAAGGTATTTAAAAAAAACGTAAAATTTAAAAAAAAAATGTAGTTCTTATGATTGTTAGTAAATTACCTTTTTTTTTAAATCTTTTGTTTTTAAGTTAAACTTTATATATTTTGGTATTTAGTTCTTGTAATGAGTAAAGTTTGTATGTGGTCGAATTATCGGTATCGGTTCAGACCAAATAAATAAAAATTTAAAAATTATAAACTTTAAAAAAAAATGAGTGTTGGTTTTATTTGAGGTTAAAGGATAAAAAACGTTAGTTATACATTTTCAAGCCATAACTTCATTCTTTCTTCCCACGGAAAGGATGTCATCTTTAGGTCTTCTGTGATTTCAAGTAATTTAAAATTATCATTTGTGACTGGCAACCACTCTGTAAGTTCGGATAAAGACTCTTTTGGCGTAGGATTTCTGGAAAAAAAATACAAAGTAAAAATCCCGAAATACTAGATCAATGTAAGTTATAAGAAATGATTTAAAATAACTTACCCATGCTTTGCAAAGTTAGTCCACATGTTTGATAAACGCTGTCTCATTTTAAAGTCGATAGCTGTCAACTGCTTTGATTTCATCCACGTTTTCATTACTGTATACCTTTATCATCTTCTCATTAAAATTTTCTCTGTTGTTTATTTTTAGTGATTCCATGTATTGTGTATAACGCTTTTCTTTAAGATTTTCTAAATGATTTCCATAAAACATTTTAAACATTCCGCCCTCGTTACTACAATAGCCAGCTATTGTTGGCACTTTTTGAAATGTTCCAGACTTCAATATTTCTAACGGGTCCTTTGTTAAAAACTCATCCACGCCTTCAAATAATTTCTCTACCACGGGAGCAAACCCGAATAACTCTCCTAATTTAATTGCATCGTCGTCTATTACTTTATACGCAGATTTTATTAGATTTTCCACGTCTATATTTTGAAACTGGTCTAAAAGTTCTTCGGTGTTTTGTGTGTCTATTAACCCAAGAATATTAGCCAGTTTTTGTGCCAGTTGAAAAGGCTTTTTATTCCTCGTCCATGTGTTTAAAGCTGATCCAGATTGAAGAATAGCTTTGTGGTATAAGCCATTAGACATCGGAGAAAGCATTTGATATTCTACTGACGCCGAACCAGCGCTAATACCAAAAATTGTAATGTTGTTGGAATCACCGTTAAAGAATTGAATGTTTTCTTTCACCCATCGTAGCGCCAGATTTTGGTCCCTCAACCCAGCATTTCCAGGTACATCAGGAATGTCTAAACACAAGAAGCCAAGAACACCCAGTCTGTAATTTATCGTCACGAGGATTGTGTCATTGTTAACGAAGAAATCCGGACCAAACTCCTCAGAATTTCCACTTCCAACTCTAAATCCTCCTCCGTGAATAAACACCATTACAGGATTTAAATTTTCATTCCTTTGTGGCAACTGAGGTGTGTACACATTTAAAAATAAACAATCTTCATCCCCAATCATTTTTCCACTTTGTAAAAAACTGATTTGAAGAGATTTATTGCCTTCTTTATGAGCAATCTTTCTCTCTAACCAAGGCTTGACTGGAATTGGAGGCTAGAAAAGAAATTTATTTTATAAAAGAATGAACAAATTAATTTATATGAGTATTTTAGGTACTTGCCTACAAAAGACTAGTATGTACTTATCAATTTATAAAATTTTCTTAGTTTTCGACTCACCTTAAATCTAAGTTTTCCTATCGGAGGCTCTGCATATGGAATTCCTTTGAAATAATAAAATATTTTCCCCGCATCCGTCATTCCCTCACCTCCCTCTAACTCTCCTTGTGTCACGCTAATAATAATAGGATTGTCCATTATTCAGTCCGCAACCCACTTTTCGTGTACCTATCGATATTAATTTATCGCCTCTCAACCGCAGAGACAGACGACACAAGCTATACGTTAGGCGGTACACTAACAACTACAAGACTACTAGATTGGAACGACTTAATCTGATTGATTTCTTGTTCCTGTTTATAGAGAACTAAACATATCTGCTGTCTGAACCGGTATCATTGAACTGAAATCATTGTATACAGTAACCGCTATTGATGTATTTAATATCCATAGTATAGTATAAAAAAGACTGATAGCTTTAAATAATGTATTATCAAAATATGTGGTTAAGTAATTCGTAGTTCAATACTTGCTTATGTTAAAAAAATATAGCATCTGTGATAAATCGAAATTACTCTTATTTCGTTATCTTCTTAATTGCATTTTTTAGTGTGTATTTTCTCCCATACTGCCATTCTCTCACTCCAAGGAAACGGTATCATAGAAAAATTATCGTCGATTTTTAAAACGTTGAAGTTTTTTTCGGTGATTTGCTCCCATTCGATTCTTTCTATGAAGCCCTGGGGATTTGGATTTCTGAAATAAATGTAAGAAAAGATATAAAACGATCATAATTAAATATTTTATACGGTAATTGATCGAGTGTATAAATAGATCTAAATTAGGTTGCAATAACAAATCGGGCCTAGAACATTCTAAAATTAACTTTGAATACGGCTTATAAAAGAGTGGGTACAAACAAATTTACTGATACACAAAAAATATACTGATCAAGAAATCAAATGTTAATTCTACCTTACCCATATTTCGCGAAATCCGTCCACATCTGTTTCCTCATTATTCGCTCTCTGTGCATAGTTTCATCTTCAACAGTAAACAGAGTTTTGGTAAAATAAGGTACATCAGATCCGTGTTTAGCTCCCTTTCCTGGAATACTCTTCAGCAATTCATGTGAAAACTTTCCTTCAAACGCAAAAAGATATGCGTAATTAACTGTATTATACTTTAAACGGTATTTGATTGCTTTATATACTCCATAAACAATAGTTAGGTCAGAAAAAAAATCGTCAATTACTTTGAATTCATTCGTATCACTCGGAATATATATTTCTTTGAATAAAATATTAATGGCAGGTCCCTGCGTTGTTGGTGAGCATGATAGAGGTAAACATTGCGAAAATTCGAATGTATTAATTGCTTCTAGATATTTTTCATAAAACATTTTAATAAATGCACCTTCATTCTCACAGAATCCAGAGATTGTTGGGATGTTCATAAAATTTCCTGAAGAGAGCATTTGATCAGGATGTTTGTCTAAAAACGACTGAATATTGGAAAGGTTTTTTCAACTACGGGTGTAAATGCAAATACCTCTCCTCTACTTGCTTCACCTTCTATTAGTTTTGACGATTTTGATACAAGATCTTCTAATGATGCATTTTGTAAACTATATAAAAGATCATAAAGATTTTGTGTTTCTATTCCCAACGTGTTGCCAAGCCGTTCTGCGTATGCCAAATATTCTTTAGTCAAAGCCCATGGATTCAAAGAAGATCCTGACTGCATAATTGCCTTTTGGAATAGATCTTTAGACATTGGAGATAATAAGTGAAATTCAACGCTAGCTGATCCAGCGCTGACTCCAAATATTGTGATATTGTTAGGATCTCCATTAAATGTTATTATGTTTTTTTGTATCCATTTTAGTGCTAAACTTTGATCTTTAAGGCCAGCATTTCCAGGGACTTCTGGAATATCTAAACAGAGGAAATCTAAAGCGCCAAGTCTGTAGTTTATGGATATGAAAATAACATCTTTTTCTACGAAAAATTCTGAACCAAATTCTTCTTTATTGCCACTGCCACCAACGAATGCTCCTCCATGAATACAAACCATAACAGGATATAAATTCTTCCCCTTTGATCCATCGGCATCGGGAAGTGTTTGAGTACTGATATTTAGGAATAAACAATCTTCATCTCCAATAAAAAGACCATTAGTAAAACTCATTTGAGGGCAAACATTTCCATCCTTTTTTGCATCTCTCTTTCCAACCCATGGAGTTTTGCAACCGGAGCCTGAAAAAGGAATTTTTTCATTCAGCATATTCCTATGAAGATGCTTTTTTAAAATGAGCATACCATCATATTTATTGTAAGGTGTCTTGGAATATAAATATTAATTATCATCATAAGATAATTTTTCGTTTAGCGGAAATAAACAAATTTAGGTATTTCTCAAGATCCAACTCTCATAAAAATAGGAAACCCCGAAAAATGCTTAGTAAAGCTATTATATAAAAACACATTTACTGGAGTGTCTTTAATGCAATCCAAAACCTTATATTTACTCGACTATAATGAATAATGATCATGGTCATTGGTCGCTACTGAGTTAGTCGCCATCTTTTTGTATAAATAATTATAGTGATTATATTTAGGGTATATACATTGTGTAACAAAACTCGATGTACAAGCGGGAAACCAGTGAATCTACATAATATTTTGAAGTCAATTTTGCAGTTTTTTTTTTTATTTGACTCATAGTTTTCGAGAAAATTGAGTATGAAGATGATCTTCTTCTTAAATTTCTTACAAATTATTATTAAATATAATCCTTTTAATCAAATTAATACTTTGTATTTAGAAAACAAAAGCAAAAACCTAATTTTAACAAGAATTCGTTCAATGTTATTTAATCTACGGTACTTATGAAAGCTCTGAAAGGAGAATAAAAAAAAATGGTTTTAAGCTTAGATTCAAAAATCATCTTACAAATTCGACTCCAAATATGATGTAGATTCACCAGTTTTTGGGTTGTACTACAAGTTTTGTTACTCCATGTATATGAAATGTGAAAAGTTAATCAAATAAACAAATAAATAATCATTATTCATGTCACTTTTGGTATTCTATGACTTAATAGTTGTAGATAAATAATGTAGGTAAGAGTAAGTAATACAGAATAGAGCAGTTAGAAATGTTTTTTACTTGCCGTACGATACACATATAAATGATTTATACTTTGAGACAAATATCATGCCCTTTCACATGCTTCCTACATATGAAATTACTAATTCAATATTACATACAATTTTTGATTCAATGCACACAAACATCGAGACCACTTTTAATAGAGAGACGTTTCTTCAGCACACACCCCGTTCACGCAACAAAATACATTTAGAACCAGCAAATACAACCAAATTCGGTACAAGATCCCTAAAATACATAGCATTTTCCGAATTTAATTTGTTACCTGACATGTTTAAGATCCCTGTATCTAACTATCGAAACAGGGACCTCTGATTTGAAAAAATATTATTTTAATAGTATTTTGAATGATTCCTTTTCTACTTGCGTCGATATAATATATGGTTTTGCTGTTACTGTTATAATTCACTTTATTGTTTCTTTAGGTTTTATGTTTTCATTGGATTGGTTCTGTTTTTTGTATATATTATTGTGTTTATTTTGTGATCTAAGTGATGTCAGTGCGTATTAGAATAAAACGAATATGTGTTTTTTATTTGTCCCTAAATGAGTTTATTGTTAAAACTCCTAGGGAGCATTAGATTGAAAAAAAAAAAAAAAAAAAAAAGTATAAATATCGAAATTGAAAAAAGTCACACAATATTGAAATGCCAATATTTTGTAAATACTTACGTACTTTGAATCTTAATTCTCCAACAGGTGGTTCGGCATACGGTATTCCTCTAAAACTAAAGTATTCTTTTCCGCTATCAGTCTTGGTAAACTCCCCAACTAGTTCACCCTCATTCACCCTGACCCGTAGTTCATCCATCAAGATTGAACCTTCACTCAGTTTCAATATATAATATGAAATATGTAAAAACTTGTCACTGGTTAGCTCGCCAGGAGCTCTTTGAATACTACACTGAGAGGGACTGTATAGCTGTAGAGTTTAATGTCCCAATTTGCTCGTCATGTGAATGAGTGATAAAATAATCAAACTCAACCGGATCAAAGTAATTTAAATATTAGCTGCCCACGAAACCGTACTATACATATATACTATTTTTATTTTCAAATTTTTTACCAGTTCTCCTATATGGCTGCGAATCATGGCACCTAACCAGGGCCCAAAACAGCAGACTTCTGAGTTTTAAGAATAGATTAATACAAGGTGTGCGGTGGTTTGACTTTGTAAGGAACACAGAAGTGAGGCAACTGACGCAGCAATCCTTGGTACCTACTGTCATCCGGCGTAGGCGTTTCGGCTGGCTGGGCCATATACTACGTATGCCTCCCGAGAGCCTTAACCATGTGCCTATTTTATAAGGCATCAGGTTCTCGGCGTCCTGGACGTCCGCTGTTGACAATCAGTTTGCATCAGAGCTGCGGGAGGTGGACCTGGCCTGGGAGGATGCGCGGGAACTGGCGGCCGATCGCTTGGCTTGGAGGCAGTTTGTGGAATCCATATGCTCCTCATAGGAAGCGGACATGGTATGATGATGATGATGATGATTCTTTACTTACATGATACCGTGATAACAATTATGTATGTAGTTATTACGAAAATCTGAATGCTCTTATCAATTATTTGCTTCTGTTAGCAAGTAGATATCTGTAGGTATTTATGTTATTATAATATACGTAAGTACTTAACAGTATCTACATATACACAACATGTAATAAAGTTTTTTGTATACTTAAATTGTGTTATCAGCATCAAGTCTCAAGTATTTGAATTATTTCTTCTCGCGTTGTACGTATATATTGTGTTATTGTTTGCAGTTATGTGTTCATTGTAATGTAATTTGTTTTTAATACGTTTTTGTCAAAGATGTCGTATCAAAAATTACGGATCAGTCAGGGAGAGCTGAATGGAGTAATATCGGTGACAGAAGATGGTCAGAAATATTTTAGTTTTATGGGCATTCCGTATGCTCAACCGCCAGTGGGAACACTCAGGTTTAAGGTAAAAAAACAAGACGTATTGTTTATATTTTAAATTGTATTTTTTATAATAAGCTTCACGTGTGTGTCAACGGAGGTTATTTTATTTCTAGGATCCATTGCCAGCAAAGCGCTGGGAATCAGTTAGAGATGCCACAAAAGAAGGAAATATTTCCGTTCAAATGGATCTTGAAACTAAAATATGTGTCGGTGATGAAAATTGTCTCTTTCTAAATGTTCACACTCCTCAACTGCCTTCGGCTGGAATAACTAAACTACCTGTGATGGTTTATATACACGGAGGTGCTTTTAAGTACGGTTCAGGAAACCGATGTGATTTTGGACCAGAATACATTGTAGAAAAAAATTGTATTCTTGTATCAGTCAACTACAGAGTCGGAGTTTTGGGTTTTCTATGCCTAGATGCACCTTTTGCACCAGGAAACATGGGTCTAAAGGACCAACAGTTGGCTATTAAGTGGGTACATGAAAATATATCCTCATTTAATGGCGATTCTAATAACGTAACATTGTTTGGTATAAGCGCTGGTTCGTGTTCCGTGGAAAGTCAACTGCTTTATATCCAAAATCATCCGGATTGTTTCACAAGGTGATTTTGCAATCAGGTTCAATATTAAATCCGTGGTTTTTGGCTCGAGCCCATCTTGATAATCCTATCCGGTTATCTCAAAGATTTGGCAAGAACATAAGTAATCCGAAAGAATTACACGACTTTTTCTGTACTTTAACGGCGCAAGAATTAACTGAAGAATCTCTAAAAATACTGACGGACGAAGATGTCAAATCTGGGATATTGACTTCATTTTCTCCAGTTGCTTGCTTGATTCCTGGTTATGACAATTTTATTGAATATGATCCGATTCATCTTCTGGATACCGGAAGCTTTATTAAAGTACCGACCATGTCAGGATTTTGTAGAAAAGAAGGAATTTTGATGAAAACGTTTTATAAAAACGATACAAAGGGTTTATTAAATGACGGGAAATTTGTTGAATGCTTACCACCACAATTTTACGTAAATAAAAAAGAAATAGAAACAGAATTAAAATCAGTATATTCACCTAAAAAAGACGATTCTAATATTGATGATAACGTACTAGACTTCTTAACAGATTTGGTTATTCAAAGTGGAGTGTGTAAGTCGATAGAGCTGAAACAAAAACACCATACAAAACAGTATTTTTACTGTTTTTCTTATGATGGCAACATGAATTATTTAAAGTTAGTGGCCAACTTTAAAGAAAAAGGAACATGTCATGCAGACGAGTTAACATATTTAGGAACTAATGAAAATGTTAGCGCCATCAACGCATCTCCATTGGACATAACGGTCAGAAAAAGAATGGTACAGATGTGGACAGATTTTGCTAAAACGGGGTAAGTAGAGAAACATTAAACATCCTTTTCCAACGCAATCCCTAGTATTAAAATTGATTTCTTTACATTTTAGAGACCCAACCCCCACTTTGACCAAAAATGTTAATACAAAATGGTTACCTATTAACGGAGAAGAGCTACATAATATGCTGGATATTGGAAACGAACTTGTCATGAAAACCAAAGATTTTGCTGACAGAAGAAGCTTGTGGAAAAAAATATATGGAGAGTCTAAGGTTTCAAAAATGTGACTGTTTTATATTTTTTTATAATTTTACGTACGTATTGTTGGCAATAATATAAATTCGAGGTTTAGAATAAATTAATACTTGATATTTTATTCTTTTGTTTGATTTTTTTGTCAAATGATCGATCTTCGACCTCTAAGGAAATATTTCATCTTCAACACTAATATTTTATGCTTATATCCATAAGTCATAAGTGTATTGTATCCGTCGAATCTTTTAAACAAACACACCTGTATCAACACATCCCGAGAAGCAGGTTTTTAGTGTCAACACGATATCGGTAATCTCTTAAAGTTAAAAATATTTTTTAATTCGGTTACATGTCATGGTAAAAGTCATTTTGCGATAAATCATTTGACTCACCAATGACCTGGGGCCTAAGATAAACCAAAATCTGACAAAAAGTATCGTATAATTTTAACTGGTAATAATTTTAAATGAAAAAAACAGCCAATATTTTTAAATAACCCTATATTTTTTTCTACAAAATCCCAACCTATTTAAATTAAAGTGATTTGTAAGAATATTTATATACTTAAGTTTAACAAAGTCTTGCAGATACAAAGCAGATTTTCTACTAGTTCAATTAAAACAATTAGCTCAAAACATATTTTTACCTCGTTTCAAAGTTTAATCAAAGTCGGAATAATCGGCGTATGTGCATGAGAAGATGTATGAATGTAGAGGAAGCAAAGGAAGTATGTCAAGACAGAGTGGTATGGCGTTCTATCCTCTCTGTTTACCCCTACGGGGAGATGGCGTGATGGTTAGTTAGTTAATTAAATC